>AWOL01S0048146.1:16744-31982 GCA_000715115.1 Nicotiana otophora
CGCATAAGTACTCGTCACCTCACATATACGCCGCTCTCATGAATTTCATTTAGCAAGTAATCTAAGGTTCCTAATTCCCTCGAGTCAGGGTTAGACACAACACTTACCTCGCTCCGAAGGCCACTTAATTCTCAATCACAGCTTTTCCTTTGGAATTCACCTCCAAACCACTCTTATCTATTCAAAAATGACTCAATAATATCAAATATTGCTTAAGAAATCAATTATATTGCATAAATTAAATTCCCCAAATTTTCCTCCAAAAAGTTGAAAAATCGACCCCGGGCCCGCTTGGTCAAAACCCGAGGTTCGGACCAAAATCCTTTTACCCATTCACCCCCGAGCCCAAATATGTAATTAGTTTTGGAATCCGACCTCAAATTGGGATCTAAATCCTCAAATTTCAAAATTCCTAAGTTCAACCCAAAAATCCTAATTTCACCATAAAAATTCTAGATCCTAGATTGAAATCTTGTTATAAAATGTAAAAGATTGAAAGAAAAGAGTTAGGAAGCACTTACCTATGATTTGGGGAAGATTTGGTCTTTGAAAAATCGCCTCTTAAGGTTTAGGGTTTTGAAAATATGAAAAATGAATGAAAAATCTCATCTAAGCCCCTTTTACTCAGCTGCAGGTGTCGCAATTGCGACATGAGCTTCGCAAATGCGAAGGAACAATCGCAATTGCAATGCCATTCACAATCTCGCTGCCTTCGCAAATGCGAGGAAAGTGTCGCATTTGCGATCACTGAACCTCGCAAATGCGAGTAAATGTTCGCATTTGCGAATCTACCCTTCCCAGACTCCCTTCGCAATTGCGAAGGTAACCTCGCAAATGCGAGAACTGCTGGCCCAGGCTTCTGATCGCAATTGCGATGAAAGCCTCACAATTGCGGACCCCGTTATGTTCGCATTTGCGATGCCCGATCTCGCAATTTGCGAGATCAGAGGCCTGCAACAGGTTCAGTTATACCAAAAAATATTTCTAAGTTCAAAACATCCCGTGGCCTATCCGAAACTCACCCGAGCCCTCGGGGCTCCAAACCGAACATGCACACAAGTCTAAAAATATCATACGAACTTGCTCGCGCGATCAAATCGCCAAAATAATACCTAGAACTACGAATTTAGCACCAAATCAAATGAAATTCTCAAGAATACTTTAAAATTCATATCTTCTCAACTGAACGTCTGAATCACGTCAAATCAACTCCGTTTCTCAGCAAATTTCACAGACAAGTCTTAAATATCATAATAAACCTGTACCGGACTCGAAAATTAAAATACGGACCCGATACTAACAATGCCAAATATCAACCAATTCTTAAAACAAATAAATTTTCAGACTTTTAATTTTCATCAAAAATTCATAACTTGAGTTAGGGACCTCCGAATTCGATTCCGGGCATACGCCCAGGTCCCATAATTCGATACGGACCCACCGGGATCGTTAAATTATGGATCCAGGTCCGTTTATCAAAAATATTGACCGAAGTCAACAAAAATTAACTTTTAAGGCATAAATTCTTATTTTCATTAGTTTTCAACATAAAAGCTTTCCGGAAACATGCCCGGACTGCGCATGCAAATCGAGGAGGGTAAAGATGAGATTTTTAAGACTTAAGAGTGCAAGTTTGAGTTCTAATATATAAGATGACCTTTTGGGTCATCACACATGCATCAGATGATAGCTAAAGCTCAAAAATCATATTTTTTTCCAAAGTTCAAAAGGGCCGTAGGCTATCCGAAACTCATCCGAGCTCCTCAGGGCTCTAAACCGTACATGCACACATGTCCAAAAATATCATACGAACTTGCTCGCATGATCAAAATATCAAAATAATGCCTAAAACTACGAATCGGATACCAAATCAAATGAACTTTTTAAGAAACTTTAGAATTTCTATTTTAACAACCGGACGCCCGAATCACGTCAAACCAGCTCCGTTTCTCACCAAATTTAGCAGACAAATCATAAATATAGTAATGAAGTTATATCGAATTTCGGAACTAAAATACGGACCGGTGTCAACAAAGTCAAACATTAGTCAAATCTCTTAAGTCATTAAACCTTTAAACTTAAAAATTTCGACAACATGCGATAGCTCGAGCTAGGGACCTCCGAATTCAATTACGGGCATACGTCCAAGTCCCAAATCATGATACGGACCTACCGGAACTGTCAAAATACTGATCTGAGTCTGTTTGCTCAAAATGTTGACCAAAGTCAATTCAGTTGAGTTTTAAGGCTCTATTTCTCATTTTAATCAATTTTTCATATAAAAACTTTTCAGAAAATTATACGGACTGCGCATGCAAGTCGATGAACGATGAATAATGTTGTTTGAGGTCTCAGAATACAGAAATAATTATTAAATTTAAAGATGATCTTTTGGGTCATCACAATAAAGTACTACTTGAAATCCTAATTCCTAATTTTTTAATTCAACATTGGCAACAGTCGTCTTCCTCAACAATCAGCTCTTCAAAGTTCAACTATGAATTTGGTCAAACATGGATTGCATATCACACATAATTTTCTATGAGATACGAATGAGATTTGTTTGTGCATTAGTTAACTAACTTGTTTTCCTCGTAAAAAAATATTTTTTTTTCAATTAAGTTGTCAATTTTTTTTATTCATACCGCATACTTATTTACTCTCCTTTTTACTTAATATTGCAAGTCACATGGATTAAAGAATATCATATAAATAAATTTGGACCTAAATTTTTCGTTATCTCTAGTTCTTTATTTTTTTTGTATTGTCTATTTGATTTAGCCGATAAATCGCCTGATAATCACTATTTCAATACAATACGTCTGATGCCTTAATGGTTGGCTAGTGAATTATTATATTTATAAATCGATAACCGATAAGCCAAACCGATAAGTATAAATATTTGTCCGATCCGCCCAATAAGTACCCCAACTAGGTATTCCAAGAAAAAATAAGCAAAATTGAAAGGTCTGTACGCCAAAAGGTAAATAAGCTAAGTTAAAGCAGCTTAGAGTAATATTCAGAACAACATCCAATCACACATATTGGACAGCTAGGTTTCACTTCGCCGCTTCTCTCCCCATTCTTTGTGGAGTGACTCCACCAACCATCCGAGACTTAAAACTGTGGGTATTAGGCTTTCGCCGACGCCAAAAACCCTAATTTTATTCTTCGCACGGAGATGGCGAAGACGAAAGAGAGGTCGGTGAATGTATCGGGGAAGCCTAAGCATTCCTTAGACGGCAATAGAGATGGCAGCGCAACCAAAAACGGCCGTAGCGCCGCCACTGTGCGGCGGCTTAAGATGTATAATACCAGGCCTAAGCGCGACGTTAAGGGTAAAATCATTAAGCACGACTTACAATCAAAGGAACTGCCATCTACTCGGATACAACCAGATCGCCGTTGGTTCGGTATGTAAAAAGTTGCACACTTGCGCTTCTCTGTAATTCAAACTAAGCATATTATACTTTATTAGGTTTGATAGAACTCTGAAATTTAGTCAGAATTGGCATTGGATTTGTTCGAAGTTGTAATAGTTGTGATGGAGTAGGGAGTCTTCATATTTTACTTCAGCTGAAATTACTTGAATTTTCATTGTTCAACTATCCTGTCTGATCAATTAATTTATTTACAGTATATGCGTTTTTAGTTTATGGATGAACTATGCTGAAATGACTGAATTAGGATATGGTTTTCGGGGACTTTACAGGGAATACTCGGGTGGTTAACCAGAAGGAACTGGAATTCTTTAGAGAAGAGCTATCAAGTCGGCTTTCCAGTAATTACAATGTTATATTAAAGGAAAGGAAGTTGCCCATGTCCCTTTTAAATGATCACCAGAAGGTATGCATGGGTGCTTTCTCTTTGAGCTTATCAACTTGTTCTTCTGTTCCCACTTAATCAATGTGAACCTCCTCGCAGCTCACTGATTAATGGAGTATCATTTTTATATGCATACATATTGTTATTTGATCAGCGAGCTTCCTGTGACAACACACACACATATATTATACTTACATGTATGTAAGTATATATATACGTGTATAGAATAATTAGCAAATTGATGCTAATTCTTGCTGGTCTCATGCTTAATTCTGCATTCTGTTTGCTAATATTGTTCTCTTTTTTCTTTTTTTAAAGCAAGCAAGAGTTCATCTTCTTGACAATGCGCCTTTTGCTGATGCCTTTGGACCTAAAGCGAAGAGGAAACGCCCCAAGCTTATGGCATTAGATTATGATTCTCTAGCCAAGAAGGCTGAAGTGTCTCAAGGTATGAATTGAGAATCATCTCCTGGCTGCTAAATTTAAGGGTAAAATTTCCTTTTTTGGGCTTAAGCACTTAAGTAGCTATTTGCTTCAACAAATTTTGGTTCTGAATTTTCGCAGATGCCTTTGAAGACAAACATGGTGCTAGCACCTCCATGGATGAAAATGTAGATGGGTTCAGAGATCTTGTTAGGCACACAATGTTTGAGAAAGGACAAAGTAAACGAATTTGGGGCGAGCTTTACAAAGTCATAGACTCTTCTGATGTAGTCGTTCAGGTTTGTATCGTGCCTTTAAAATCCCTGTTATTTCTAATATGGAGGATGGTATTGGTTGCTGATACAATTAGCTATTGTTAAAAGTGGCGTCTTCAAAATCTTTTTTCTTCCTGATATAGGGGTAATACAATAGAAAATTTGGGACAGTTTGTGTATTTTGTAGAAGCTCTGAGATTGTAATTGTATAAATGTGCTGTAAGATGTATGATTTGAGTACCTTCTTGATACTTAGTTTAATGAGATTTATCTAACTTTATTTTTTTAAAAAGCTTTCCTGCTGAAAATGCAAATTTTCACTTGTAGCCAAGTGTAAACCCAACCATATCATACTTAACCATACGTACCGGGCACAGCTTTTCTGCCATGATTTTGCTCCTTGTTGCTTATTGGTGCACCCATGAGTTCCAGCTAATATACAAGATTGAATGTCATTCGTAAGAATCCTGTTATGTTTAGATTCTCTACTTTTGTGTATGCTGCTATATACAAGAAAGTTACCATTATCGATAAAATTATTTACTTTATCCAAAAAAAACTACTTCACTGCCGTGATCTGTCTGCTGCTTATGGAACATGTGGAACATGTAATGTTATGATGTAGTTTTCTCTGTCTGCTATGGAGAATTAAGGATATTTTAGATGAACAGGATAATGCTGGCTGTCCTGGCTTACTGCGGTTAACCTGGATTTGCAGGTTCTTGATGCCAGAGACCCCCGAGGTACAAGGTGCTACCATTTAGAGAAGCATTTGAAAGAAAATTGCAAGCATAAACATATGGTCCTTTTGCTGAATAAGGTTTGCCTTATTTTCAACATACTACACAATTTTTATAATCTGCTTTTCCGGACGTTAATCTTTACTTCAGGACTTGAATCAGTTGATGTTTTCTTCTGCCTATATAGTGTGATCTGGTCCCTGCTTGGGCAACAAAGGGATGGCTTAGAGTACTCTCTAAGGAATATCCAACTCTGGCATTTCATGCAAGTGTCACCAAGTCCTTTGGAAAGGTATGCTCGCAATATCTCCTGACCTTGGCTCACCTCTGAATACAATTATACACACAAACACCATACTTGATGTGTAAAATAATGCCTTCGCTCATGTTCTTTTCTATACTTCTAAACACATAGGATAATTGTGCATGTGCATGTGCCCCTTGCGGATAACTTTTTTCTGTAACTTATTTTCTTTTCCATTTTGCATTCAGGGTTCTCTTTTGTCTGTACTGAGACAGTTTTCTCGAATAAAGAGCGACAAACAAGCAATCTCTGTTGGTTTTGTTGGTTATCCCAATGTTGGCAAGTCATCAGTTATTAATACATTGCGCACAAAGAATGTAAGCTTTTCCTTCATACTTCTGCCTCTTTTAGGCAGTTGTGCCGGCTTTGTTCATATGTTTCTGAAATGCTTGTTTTTCCTGTATAGCTCATCTGCCTCCTTGAGAATTGTGTTTCGGCTATTCAAGCTGTTCCCAACTGAAATTTTGTTTGTTGAGTAACGTTGCTTCTAAAAAGATCAAACGAAGGATAGTCAATAGTGAACTTATTGTTTGTTTCTGACTGGATTCATGAGTACTAAATATTTATATACTTCTAGAGCTTAATTTTCTTCTCCCTTCACCATCTCCCTAAAATAATACATAAAGGAAACTTGTTTTCTCGTTGGATAATGGCAATTGCTTTTGCATCACCTATACTTGGCGTCTAAAAGTTCATATCATGTGAGTTGTGAAATGCAATCTTAATTTGAGTATTAGCTTATTTCTGACCACCACATCCATTTTGATTTGGTAGGGGAACTAACCTTTTTCCCTTCTTTTGGAATTAGGTTTGCAAGGTGGCTCCTATCCCAGGAGAGACGAAAGTTTGGCAGTACATTACACTCACAAAGAGGATCTTCTTGATCGACTGTCCTGGTGTAGTTTATCAGAATAATGATTCGGAAACAGATATAGTCTTGAAGGGTGTGGTATGTGTCTTCTACTTTTGCTTGATTTGCTATTTTTACCTACAGCTTTACTTCTGTTTCTCCGGCTGATATAATTTCCTATTTTTACGTACAGCTTTACTTCTGTTTTTCTGGCTGATATAATGAGTTTGTTGTAAAAAGGACTTTTAAGGCATAGGTGACTCGATGTTGCTTAGATGATCTAGCCTGACAAAAGTTATGGTCCTCAATAGAGAAACAACAACAACAACAACAACCCAGTAAAATCCCACTAATGGGATCTGAGGAGAGTAGTGTGTACGCAGACCTTACCCCTACCCCGAAGGAGTAGAGAGGCTGTTTCCGAAAGACCCTCGGCTCAAAAAAAAATAAAAAGACAACGACAAAAAGGAAACAATATTAGTATCACAACAATAATCATAGGATAAATAGGAATACCATGAAATCCAGAAGAAAGATGCAAAGTAAAGGGAGACAATATTAGTAAATATTAGTATCACCACAACAATCATAAGAAAAATAGGAATACCATGAAATCTAGAAGAAAGATGCAAAGCAAAAGCGATAGCTAGTAAATAGGACATGCACTGAAAAGCGAAATAGTAAGCAACAACATTGCCAATAGCTATCTTAGACAAAAACCTTACATGGCTAGTCCCACAATGGTACGAAGTAAGGCACGACTCAACTACCTCCTAACCTACAACCCTAATACTCGACCTCCACATCTTCCTATAGAGAAAAATGCCCGAAAAAGATTCTCATATGAAATTGAGACCCTTTATCCTACTTATATTCGCATTCTTAAGTATTTTGATATATTTTTCCTGATTGCGGTTATTGTTGGCATTTAATCTTTTTGGATAGAAAATTTGGTCATGTTTCTTAATAAGCCTATCAGGTGAGCACTTCTACCTGTCATTCAAATGAGCACATCATATAGTTATGATGTAGACAACAACATACCCAGTATTATCCTACACCGTGGGGTATGGGGAGGGTAATGTGTACGCAGACCTTACCCCTACCTTATGAGGATAGATAGGTTGTTTCCAATAGACCCATAGTTATGATGTAGGAAGAATTTATTCATGAATACATTTGGATAGGGAAATATAAAGTAAAAAACCGCAGTCCCGCTGTTAAATAGATACTGGCCTTCCCCACTTGGAACCTGATGGACCAAACCTGCTAAGAGTTGTGCTTTAATTTTGTTGCCAGTTGGATATGTACCACTGAACCGGGATTTACTGGTCTTACTAGTGAAAGGTTTATCATCTTGTGTTGTATAGGATCTCTCATCTTCCCTTAGACATTCCTTTTCCTCCTTTCTCCGTTGATGAATGTTTTCTTTGTCTATTCCTTGATAGATGTCCATTTCCTCTTTGCTGTAAGCATGAGGTTCTTTGACTAACAGTTCAAACTACTTAAAACTTTGGGCTACCGTCTTCAGGTACGAGTGACAAACCTGCAGGATGCTGCTGAACACATCGGTGAAGTGTTGAACCGTGTTAAGAAGGAGCATCTTCAAAGAGCTTATAAGATAAAGGATTGGTAAATTTTCTCTATCATTCGATTAGGATCCTAAATTCCCCAAGTATTCGGCAGGATGTTCATCTAGTTTGCTTAGCCTGCTTCCTCATATAGCTAGAAGTGGAAAATAGTGTAGTTGTTTCTGCTTCATCATATTTTTATATCTATACATTAGGTGAAGGATCTCACCAAGGAAAACAAAAATCATGATTATTTCGGCTGCGTATGTTGACGCCCCAAAAAATCTGTATGCAGAATTTTTGTTGTGATGCTGAAATGATATTTGTGATATTTCCAGGGTTGACGATAATGACTTTCTTCTTCAGCTATGCAAGTCAACAGGCAAACTTCTGAAGGTAAACTGAACACTCCCGTTCACCTCTCCAGTAGTGATGACTTAAAAGTATTTTGTTTGATGTTCATCAGTTCATATAGGACTAGTAACTTCAAATGATTTTTTATTATTCATCAGTTCATGTAGGACAAAATGAAGCTCACTAGCTGAACAATTGGGTAGTCAAAGAATAAGTATATGCCATCTCAAAAAAGAAGAAGAAATATGTAGCAATTATTCTGTGTTATTTTGGACAAAATAATTCGAAACTAAGTAGGCTTTAATGGGTGTTGATAGTGAAGTAGCTCTTTCAGGCTGAGAAAGAAAGTCCTGTATGTGGGAATTATCGTGCTGTTGCTTTGAACAGTACTGCCAGAGCTGTAAACAAGGGGTGGGGGGTGGGGAGCAGAGTTAGATTGTCCTCTTGGGTTAAGCTTCTAATTGTAGGGTGCATGAATATCGAAAGAAGTGACGAAAAGCTTTGCTAAAGCAATAGGCATCTCCATAGAAGTACATTTTATCTCAATTGAACTATATAAACTTAGCAGTGTAGTTCGTCATGTCAGACTTGGTGACTTGTTTTTTTCCCTGAGCTGGTGGAAATATGTATTTTCTGTTTTTTATACATCAGGGAAAATTTTGGTGACATGGTATTCATTTAAGTACTTAAAACTAGTCCACTTATTTATTTATCTTTTATTTTTTGGGTCATTTCTTGTTCATCATTTAGAGACGCATAGCTGGCTGGAACAATGAAGGATGTTGCATCTTTGACACCATAGTTAGACTAGATAAAGAACATGCATATTTCCGTGCACATTTCTTTATTCCTCTGGAATTTGCTATAAAATCTTTATCTGTGCCCAACCTGTTTAGTGGTTAGCATATTGGGTCAGTTGGGTTAACAATTCAGCAATGTGCTTAACATCCTTCAACTATGTGTGGTGTATACTTTGCTTTAATTTTGTGCTTATGAATGTCCAGACATTAGTGAGACTTTACTTGATATAAGCTTATTTGTGCTATACAGGGAGGCGAACCTGACTATATGACTGCCGCCAAGATGGTTCTCCATGATTGGCAAAGAGGCAAAATTCCTTTCTTTGTTCCACCTCCAAAGCTGGATATTGCCTCTGACGAGCAAAATGAACTTGTCTCTGAGGCAGACACTGCCGTGGATGACGATCAGGCTGCGGCTGCTAAAAAAGCTATTGCTGACGTTGTTTCATCACAACAACTGAAAGAAGTTCCTGTTCAGGAGGAGCTTTTCAGCCAGAACGAATTATTGGGTGAAAATTAGATGGGTGGGTCATCTTGCAGACTTGTAATGGTTGTAGTACCCTGAAAGGCAGCATCAGCTGTTGCACAGTTCTGGAAACTAGTAGTTCTATTTCATTCTTACCTTTAATTTAGATCCATTGCTTTCTAAGAGTTTTCTAGTCGGAGCAGAGATTTATATGCTAGTAGAATATACAGAGACTTCTTGTATATTTTATATTTATTTAAAATTTTATCTTATATAATATTGGAGTGATATGAGCTTAATTGGAGCAACACGAACAGTGATGATTCATGTGGTTTATCCGAACTTGCTTAATATTGAAGCATAGTTCTTTTTTAGATGAACTACATGAAATCTATGTTTCCTCTAATGAATTTCTTCCTGTTCAAGCTAGAAAAGCCCCATAGTTATGGCTCTCCAAGAGTGAAAGCGAAAGGCTTTCAATTGGGTGGGAGCCATCGAATGGGGCATTTTACCACAAAATGTAATGTCTTAGAATCTCCTTCTTTGAAAGCTTCAGTGTTTCAGTTCAAAATCCGATGTGAGGAAGATATGACCCAGCTATTCTTGGCGTTTACTTGTGACACATTTCTAAGTCATTGCAATTATAGCAATGTAGTCTCTTCGTTAGTTCGGTCTTTGCAAGTGGTTTCTATCGTGTTCCAGGACTTCTATGTTTACCCTGCTGGTCTTAATCACAATCCTATGGTTTCTGTCGTTATTTGCGTTTCACTTAAGTCCAAGGAGTTTTTTACTGCGGGACATTTTCCTGATCGGAGTCTACTCACATTGTATTAGCCATTAGGGGTTAGGTTAGTTCTTGTTATCTATTCCCTGGTGTTTACAGTGACTGACCCAAATGTTTGGCAGTGCACTTGGAAGCCTATAATCGGGGCATCAGTTTGAATGTATTGTGGAAGAAAATAGTATTTTAATTGGTACGTTAAAAGTGAAATTTGCATGTGCATCTAATAAATGCCAAGTATCTAGTCAACTAAAGCCTACCACAAAGAATATCCAGAAGCACTCATGTTTGCGCTGCAGTGAATTGAATTGGCTGTCTAGATTTTGATTTAATGGAATGCTCATGCATAATTATTCACATGAATGATACCACTCTGACTCAGTCAATTTGTAATGGCCAAATACATATGCAGACTCTCAAACTTGTCCCTTTTTTTTATTTGGACACTTAAACTAACCTTTATTCCTATTGAACATCTCAACTTGAACCCAATGTACCTATTAAACATGTCTTCCATATTTTCTAGAACAACTTAAGCGTGTGTTTTCAAACGCTATTTATTCATTGTAATAACAAATCCACATGTAACACGTAGAAAGTAAGAAGAAAAACAAAAAGAAAAAACCTTTCTTTTATAATATTTTATTCGAATCTCTCTCTCCCCATCTTCTTCTTCGCTCCCCCAACACCCCCAAGACCTTCACCATGAAAATGAAACTGATTTATCGAGGAGAGAAGGTGGCCACATAACAATCATAACTTGAGAAATAATCCTACAAAATCACTTTGATATTCGAGTTAATATTTATGCGGCACATAGCAAACATGAAATGAGAATGAATCTCTTAACTTCAAGGAAAATTCTTTAATAGAGGCAATTTATATGCTCTTCTTTCACTTAAGAATTCTGGAAACCAATGAGTATTTTGGCCTGGTTAATTATTGATTGAGGTTAAGGAGTATAAAATAATTTTACAGAATAAGAATGAGGGTGGCTGGCGAGTTGGTTGCCTTATGGTAGAGCCACAGAGGAAATCTTTGAGTAACTCTTAGTGTCCCTGTGGAGAATAATGTGTTTAAATTTTGTAGTATGATTCTGTGGCGTGTAAATAAGTGAATTTCAATCTCTGTGTGTAGAATTAATTTTGTGGTGAGAACAGAAGAGGAAGGCGGTGGGTGATGGTGATGATGGTGGCAGGGGGAGAGAGTGAGGAAGAAGAAGGAATTTGTTTTGATTAAAAAAAAAAATAAGCCTCACGCGCTCACAGTTAGTGCAGCACATACACTTTGCCATGTCAACAATGTGTGTTTAATAGACATACTTAGGTTCAAGTTTAAATGTTCAATAAGAACAAAGGTTAGTTTAAATGTCCAAATAAAAAAACAAATGGACAAGTTTGAGGGCCTACATATGTATTTGGCCATTTGTAATTGTAATTTAGAATCATAGACACTTTGTTATACACTTATACTTATATTACACATAACATGTACTAATAATTAGTATTCTGTACGTACATCAATGGAAGTGTCAACGGGGTTTATTGTCCAAATTCTCATTCCAATATGTCGCTTAGTTTTTCTTTAAAGAATTTCTTTTGATATATAAATCCTTGGAATGTCATAGGAATGCATTTACATAAGTCATTTTTTTTACCATAAGAAAAAAATTGAATTTGATGTATAGGCAGTGACGGATCCAGAATTTTGTGCAAGAGGGTTAAATCTTAGAAGTATATAAATTTAATAGTAAAATAGTAGTTATCAAGTGTGTTCAAATAAAATATTTATGCAAAATTTACATAACTTTAATCATAATTTATACATATACACAATATTATTTTTTCGTGAAACGGGTTCAACTAAACTCGCTATCTAGCACTTGGGTCCACCACTGTGTATAGGTATTCCTAGAAGTACGTTTCCACGATTGAATTGTTTCATAAATTAAGAGTTCTACTCAAAGGGGTTCAAAACTAGAAATGAAAAGACCATAATTCAACCAAAGACTAAGACTACAATATTTTATTGAGTGAAAACTAAGACTGCAAAATCCATGACTAACAGAAACAATAACAAACCATGGAAGGAAGCCTAAAAATCGCAAAAGTAGAAACATGAAAAAAGAAGAAAAAAACTTAAAATTCTGCAGAAACAGAGACTTGAAAAAAATAATCTTATATTATATTGAGTGAAAACTAAGACTACAAAACCCATGACTAACAGCTTATTTCACCATCCAAATTTTGACTTGATTTTATGAGTTCAATTGAATATAACTTTTCTTAATATACTTGTTAATAAAGGCATTGGCACGTTATAATTATATACGCCACACACGAATGATAGAACTTCTGACTCCATTCAGTTGACAGTTTCAAAGAGATGTTTTCAAGGCGTAAGAAATTTGTTATGTAGGACAAGCTCCTTTCTTTGTTTTCAGTCACGATCAAAATGGAAGTTATTTATGAAACTTCCTTAAGCGTGTTGGCAAATACGAATTTTATCTAAGGGAGCGGAGAAAATGACCATACAAAGATATTTTGTATGTTATTTCTCAGATTTCTTAGATGTAAATATCTCTTATAAAAATATAAAGCTAAAAATAAACTTGTAAAGAGCTACAAAATTAATTGACCGACTCTAATTAACGATATTTGTTTGTGCCTAACGTGCGGCTGTCCCTCTATTTATTAGTGTCATCCTTAATAAGTTGAAGGACTTAATTATTTGTGATTTGTGGCTAGCGAATAGTGACACCCATTATCTACATGTGCCATGTTGCTCTATTTTGGACTTGGGATGATTGAATTAGTCTCATCACCTTAATTTTTTTTATTGATATTAATTCTGGTTTATTTGCTTACTCGCTTAGACAAAAATGAATGAACAACGTTGAGAACAAAGTTTTTAATTTTGTAAATATTATGTCTTAGTACGTAGTTGTTTGCTCATGTTCTCTGACATGACAAAAAAAAGGATTATGAGCTTCCTCAGTTGCTTTGTCATATCAATTTGCGGTGTACAAACATAGGAAACGTAAGGTGTATATTAGTTAAAGTTTGGTCTGTTTATTTTCTAACAAGAGGTGAACAATGAGTTTTTCTTGTCACCAACATTTTGAATTATTGAGCTCTATAGGCTTTACGCATAAAAAAGCAGCACTTAAAACTTTTTTTTGATAATGCACGTAGACAAGGTTGAAGGAAGCCTTGGAGCCACCTGCACCCAAGGGGCGTCAACCGACACCCCTTCGTAGGAAAATTATACTATTTAGCTCGATAAATTTTTAAACAATATGTATATATACTATATAATGATGCCCCTTGACTTTTTGGTGAGTTTGTTTCTTTATATTTTGACTCTCCTTAATGAAAATCCTGGCTCCGCCACTGCTCGCAGCGACATTAAAGTTATCTTCGCGTGACCTATCGCTCAAGTATTCAAGCATCAACCACTAATGTTTGCATTAAGATAGACTGTCTACATCATATCTCTTGGGTGCGGATCGAACTTACCCGGATCCTGCGAGAACGCAGAATACTTTGTGCACCATAGTGCTTTTTTATTTTTATTCTTTTATGTAGACAAGGTTGAGTGCGATGAATTTCTTATCATTTTTTTCTTTGTGTGTGTCTATTTTCTTTATGGATGTTACACACAACTGAAAGTAACTGTGTTTACACAAGCCTGCGTTGTGTACTAAAGAATGAGCTTTCTTAGCTTATGCTATTATTTGTCACAGAAGTTTTTCAGCGTGACGAGCACTTACCTTAATTCTGTTGCCACACGAAAAGCAAAAGAGATGATAGGATGCTACTTTAAAAAAGAAAGATGAAGAATATTTTATTCTTTACTTTTTAAGAATTATATCTTCATTATATTCTAATTGGTTAACTGACATATACATAGAAAAATAAGTACCAGGGGAATCTTTCTTCGCAACTCCTTCCAAATTCTCATTTGTGTTATGAATATATTATATTACGGATGTTCATTTGGTATTCCGTTGTAAATAAGTTTTCTGAAGAAGTTTATCCATATGAGGCTCCGCCGTAAATATGTTTATCCATTTAGTACTCCATTGGAAATAAGCCTCCTGAAGAAGCTTATCCTTTCGGTACTCCGTTATGGATAAATATTACTCATGGTAGAAGATTATCTATATGTGATACAACAACTTAAAGTAGCAGCTTACACAGCAGCTTGCAGTAGCAACTTACAAGCAGCTTACACAGCAGCTTGCAGCAGCAGCTTACACAGCAACTTGCAGTAGTAGCTTACACAGCAGCTTGCAGAAGCAGCTTACACAGCAGCTTGCAGAAGCAGCTTACACAACAGCTTTCTTTCTTCTATAAATAGAGGAGAATTCAGTTCATTATGTACATAAGTTTGAAGTTTGAATAATACATCAGTTTCTCTCTATACTTGTCTTTACTTTACAGTTTTTATTTTATAACACGTTATCAGCACGAGACTCTGCCATCTNTTTATAACACGTTATGAGCGCGAGACTCTGCCATCTCGAGCAAATACTTTGAAAGTATCAGAGATACGAATTTTCTTTTTCTAAATAATGTCAAATCTTTCTAAACTTGAGTTTGCAGCCCTGGATATATCGGGCAAAAGCTACATGTCTTGGGTGCTTGATGCCGAAATTCATCTTGATGTGATGGGTCTGGCAGACACCATCAAAGATAAAAATCAGGCANGCAGCTTACACAGCAACTTGCAGTAGTAGCTTACACAGCAGCTTGCAGAAGCAGCTTACACAGCAGCTTGCAGAAGCAGCTTACACAACAGCTTTCTTTCTTCTATAAATAGAGGAGAATTCAGTTCATTATGTACA
>AWOL01S0048152.1:3517-13722 GCA_000715115.1 Nicotiana otophora
GCTCTTTAGTTCCAAGATGAAATATAGTTGCAAAGCAGAATCCGATCAAAACTACGATAATCGCCAACAAGTGTTACTGCAAATGTAAATGGTTAATTACATTAAAGCAAAGCAAAGCATGACCCAAATAGAAGAGCACTCCATGTATTTACATACCTGCTTCTTGATTTCAATTCCTGATGTATCATTCAAAGCCAATCGCATATACGATTAGGCTAGCAACCTTCCCCAATTATTGGTTCAAGAAAATAGACAAGAGTAAAACTGTTAGTTTGTCCAGTATTAGAGCATATTTGCAGGTAAGACAAGTTAAATCATGGAATAATGTAACGGAGTATAAAAACCATTGCAAAGGCATTGCGGCAGCTGACACATGCCACTCTACTTGTTGGATTCAGAGTAATGCCATTTACCATTGCCCTACAACAAATTAAGGCCACAATTTTTATTCCTTCTTCACACATTCAGAAAATGAATTTTGAAACATAAGACCAGAATGACAAGTATCAAGGATAAGGTTATTCGGTGATGGGAAAATACAAAACAATTATCATTTCAGCTAAAGAATAGAAAGATGTTTTATTAGACAAAATTAGATATGAAAATCACTTGCAAATGAGAATAGATGAGTCCGAGTCGTGGGAATGGAATCCTCTTAGTAGGAAGTGCTAAAATGCCCGATAGAGGGCCTTGATCTACGGGCAGAACCCAGATTAGTTGGACCAGTACGTTCCAAAGGATGGTTTGGAAAACAAAAAAATAGCAAAACAAAGAAAGAATTGCCTAAACTAGGTACAGAAAGATGTTAATACAAACCAAGATATAGGAAGAAAGAAGGTTTTAATGAATGAAATAAACTAGAAGAAATTAAGCCAGATTTGTAAACATGTGTATGCAGACCTTGGAGGCATTCCAATACTGGTCAAATAGAGCAAGAGGTAAGTGTACCAATAGGTGGATGTTATGTCATTATGGAATTTGCATGCAACTAACAATTCAACTTCTGGAAAATTTGCAGCCTGTTTTTATGCTACCATAAAGTCTTAAAATGACATTAAAATTGGTTTAACAACCTTGGAGTTCTTTGCTGTTTGTAAAGATATGCAGAAGTTCTTGCCGGTGTCATAAACGACATATCAATCTATTTGACATGGACAAGATCCTCAATCAGAAGCTACATTAATAAATAAAGTATCATACACCTTCAATTAAGAATTATATTCCTTCCAGATAATTGAAATAACTCCTTTTAAATTATTGCTTGCTTATTCGAGTTCCAGTACAGGTAAGAAGCCAATAATTAATGCGAATGTGACATCACCTTATAGTCCAATTCTTATTTTAGTGGTTTTGTTTTTCTTCTGTTCTACGGAAGATTAGTTTCTTCAAATTATAATATAGTGTCTTAATTCAAGAAGTGAAATCACCAATAAAAACGTACACTATTTATTCTGTTAGACTCGAGAGTACTGTGTGATAGGTTATATGTATCCCTGTTATGTTTTGATAATCTAACAAACTTATTGATAACAACCAGAAAAGGAACCTGTCACACATCCTCAAGTACTTAAAGAACAACAAGTCTCAGTTCGGGGACGTGGTTCAACTCTTCAGAGTCAAAGGAACAACAGAGGAAACAGATGGCTACCAGTTCCCGTTGGTGAATGTACAAGTCAACTCCCCACAGCTGTAAAGTTACTGTCTGCACACGCAACAGTGCAAAAACAGTACAACAGTCAACTTTATGGGAAATGCCATTTACCTAACTTGCTTACATCATTCAAGTGATGTCACAAATGAGTTATTAACATCAAGCAACGGTAAAACAAAATTTTTGCACATTCAAGAATTGATGAAGCATTTTCTCTCAAGTCTGTGCCAATCTTGCAAGTGATTCTCAAGGGCATCAAGAACAAAGAACAACAAAACGAAAGACCAGTTTCATGTATTGAGTCATTACATGTCCTTAGTTGTGTTGTACCTTTGTTAAAATTCTTTACTTGTAATTCCTACTCGGCTTAGTTAGAAGCATTGTGTAGGAAATCTTTGTAAATCATAAACCCTTGTGTTTGTGTCTTGGCTAGAGTTAGTCGAGTTGTAAAGTCTTTGTAATAGAGTTATTACAAAGTGACTTATAATAGAGTTATTACAAGTTAGTGAGAGATTAAGAGGTTAATTCCTAGGTTACAATAGGTTGTAATCTAAAGTTTTCTCAGTAGTGAAGTTGAAATCCTACAAGGGTAGGTCGTGGTTTTTAATCTCGTGAGCTGGGAGTTTTCCACGTAAAACTTTTTTGTCTTATTATTTACCTACTCCAATGTGCGTGTGTTTTGTGGGAACTAATAGAGAACCTGGTTCTCTATATAGTTTGGTGAACCCTTAAATTCTACCAATTGGTATCAAAGCAGGTTCTTTCTAAAAAGTTAACACCTAGAAATGATTTTCATCATGGCTGCTCCACCAACCTTCGAGGAAGGACAATCAACGTATAGATCACCTAGATTCAACGGCCAATACTATGGTTGGTGGAAAACAAGAATGCATGATTTCATCATGACTGAGGACTCAGAGTTGTGGGACGTAATCTGTGATGGACCTTTTGTTCTCATGAAAACTGTTGATGAGGGAACAACTACAATCCCAAAAATGAGAAAAAGGTACAACAATGCTGACCGAAAGGCTATTGAGAAGAATTTCAGGGCAAAAAAGATTCTTGTTTGTGGCATCGGACCAGATGAATACAACCGCATCTCAGCTTGTCAGAGTGCTAAGAAGATCTGGGAAGCTCTTCAAACAGAACACGAAGGGACAACTCAAGTCAAGCAGTCGAATTTCAACATGTTGACAACTGAGTATGAGCTCTTTAGAATGAAGGACGGCGAGTCCATTCAGGACATGCACACTCGCTTCACCTCTATCATCAATGGGCTTTACTCACTGGGAGAAATCATTCCCAGGGACAAACTTGTTAGGAAAATACTTAGTGTATTACCTGGTTCCTGGGAAAGCAAGGTAAATGCCATCACAAAGGCAAAAGATTTGCAGAAACTGACCATTGATGAACTCATTGGTAATCTGAAAACGTACGAAATGAAGAAAAAAAGGATCATGAGAGAAGAGAGCCCAAAAGGGAGAAGAACCTGGTCCTCAATACAGACAACAATGAATCAAGTAGCCAGGATGCTGATATAGCTTACTTGACAAAGAGATTTCAGAAGATAGCCCGCAAAAGTGGAGGTATTCCAAATAAGGGCAGCTCTAGCAAGTCAAGAGGCTATGACTTATGTCATAAGTGTGGGAAGTCAGGGCACTTTATCAAAGATTGTCCACTCCTCAAGCAAGATCAGTACAAACACAACTCAGACAAAGCAGCTAAGAAGAACGAGGTTCCTGACAAACGATTTAAAAGAAAAGATACTGCCGACAACGTTGTGAAACAATCTCTTGGTGCATGGGGAGACTCCTCAAGTGAATCTAGAGAGGATGATGACAAAGGTGATAGCTCTATGATTGCAGTAAAAAGTGAAACAACTGAATATGACTCTATCTTTGCCTTGATGGCACAATCTAATGATGATGAAGATGAGGTAAACTTTCTGGATGTTCAAAGAAATTTGAAATCCTATTCTCAAAAGAAGCTTATATCTTTGGCTAATATTTTAATTGATGCTTATCACAGTCTCATTAATGATAAAAATGCGCTAACCATAGAACTAGGAGAAATAGAACACGAGAGAGATGATATAGTGGTGGTTGCGGTTGATCAAAGAGAGACCATTGAGAGTTTAAAAAGGGGAAAAAGATACTTTGACTGAGAGAATTACAAACATAGAGCATGAGAGAGATGACCTATTAGTAGTAGTCATAGACCTAAAGGAAACAATTGAGGAACTAAATAGGGAAGGTAGGCATGAGATTACCCAAAAGGGAAAGGAAGTTGCAAGTGAGGCACACCTTAGGCTTGAAGATGAGCTAAAATCAGTAAAATCTAGTCTATGTGCCGAACTTGAGAGAAACAGACAGCTTCAGGAAGATCTAGGCAGAGTTAAAAATTATCTAGAAAAATTACTCAAGTGGACCTGGTCCTCTGATGCTATCACTGCCTTGTATAAAAACAATGGGGGAAACAGGAAATGGATAGGGTTCCAAAGGGAAAAGACTCCTTACAACCCTCATAGCAAGTATGTTACTGTATCTGATAACTGACTTTGCACTCACTATGGCAACACTAACAATTTAAGGAAACATGTAAGGCTAAGTTTCAGTCTCAACAAAAAAATAAAGTTTTTGCTAAAAAGGTAACTACTGTTAGAGAACTGGGTCCCTTATATAAAACTCGTGTGATGCCTGCTTGGACCAAGAAGGTCCTGATTCATCCTTTTTCTCATTACAAGGGACCCAAACTTGTTTGGGTTCCTAAGTCTAACCTTTGATTTCCTTGTGCAGGGAGCAGTGAAAAGTAGCAGCCAATAATGATACATGGATAGTGTCTACTCGAAGCACATGACTGGAAGCACAAATGATTTCCTTTCACTCAAAGCCCTGCAAAGAGGGAGTGTATCCTTTGGAAACGGAAAAATGGGATACATTCTAGGAATTGGAAGAATTGGGAAGTCTCTTTCTCACTCAATTGAAAATGTGTACTACGTGAATAGATTGGAGTACAGCCTATTAAGTGTCTTCCAAATCTGTGACAAGGGAAACAAGAGTGGTGATCTCAGCTGTCTAAGTATTGTGGATGATGATGCTGAACTATGGTACAGAAGGATGGGTCATGCAAGTTTCACGTTGCTGAACAAGTTGGTCAAGAAGGACCTAGTTCGTGGCCTGCCCAACTCAAGCTTTAATGTGTTGAGAAAAGTATACATGTGATCTTTGATGAATCTCACCACTCATATGGGAAGGATTCACATAATAAGATTGATCAAGAGGGAGAACAGTCAACTGTCCCTGGTGAAGATTGACATGACAAATGGAAAAACTGACATGATGAGTCAGGTCAAGGATTCAAATGACAATGGCATAGATGAATCTCCAGCTGACATAGAGGAACCCGGTTCCTCAATCACAACAACTAAAGCTGAAAACAGAGTTACTGATGCAGATCAAGAGACCCCATATGCAGAGAGAGAATCATATTCAGAAATACCTCGACCATCCCACAACAAGATTCGGGTGTCTAACTGGAAACACAAAAGTTCACATCCTCTGGAAAATGTGATCACTCCTCTTGATTAAGGAATTCAAACCAGATCAAAGGCAACAAACGCACTTGTCTTCTCAGCTTTTCTCTCTCAAATTGAGCCCAAGAATATCAAGGAAACATTAAAAGATGCTGATTGGATCACAGCTATGCAAGAAGAACTCTGTCAATTTGATAGGAACATTGTATGACACTTGGTTCCACGACCTGTTGATAGAACTGTTATAGGAACCAGGTGGGTATTCAGAAGCAAACTTGATGAGTTTGGAAACACAACAAGGAACAAGGCAAGGCTAGTAGTTCAAGGCTACAATCAGGAAGAAGGGATTGACTATGATGAAACTTTTGCTCCAATTTATCGAATGGAGGCCATCAGAATTCTTATTGCCTTTGCATCTCATATGGAATTCAAATTGTTCTAAATGGATATCAAAAGTGCTTTTCTGAATGGCTTTCTAAAATAAGAAGTGTTCATCAAGGAACTACCTGGTTTCGAGTGCCATGAGCATTCCGAGCACGTGTTTAAACTTGACAAGACATTATATGCACTGAAGCAGGCTCCTCATGCATGGTATGAAAGATTGTCCAAGTTTCTTCTAGAAGATGGCTTTACAAGAGGGAAAATTGACACTCTATTTCTGAAGAAACGCGGGAGGAACATGCTTATTATGCAAGTTTATGTTGACTACATCATCTTTGGTGCAATAAATAATTCTCTGTGTGAAGAGTTTGCAACGCTCATGGGAAGCGAGTTTGAAATGAGCATGATGGGAGAATTGAATTTCTTTTTGGGTTTGCAAGTCAAACAAACTTCTAAGGGCACACTGATAAGTCACCAGAAGTACATCAAAGAGCTTCTGAAGAGATTTGAGATGGAGAGTCAAAGATCATTGATACACCTATTGCCACTGCCACTCGCCTGGATATGGAGGAACCTGGTTCTCCTGTAAATGAGACTATGTATAAAGGCATTATTGGGTCACTTCTCTATCTCACAACAAGTAGACCAGGCATTATTTTCTGTATGGGACTCTGTGCCAGGTTTCAATCCAATCAAAAAGAGTCTTATCTGAAGGCTGCAAAGAAAATTCTGAGGTATCTCAAAGGAACACAGGACCTGGTTCTCTACTATCCCTCAGGAGATAACTTTTACTTAATAGGGTGTGTTGATACTGACTATGCTGGTTATCTAATGGATAGGAAAAGCACTTCTGAAGCTGAGTATGTGGCGGTTGCCTTTTGCTGTGCTCAACTGCTGTGGATCAAGCAACAACTAAAACATTTTGAGACAATGTTGAGAAAGGGCTCATCTGCATGAAGTTTTGCAGCACAGAAGATCAAATTGCAGATATCTTCACCAAAGCACTGAGTAGATAGCACTTTGAAAAGAATTGCTTGGCACTAGGGTTGATAAAGTCTAGCTAGGGACCTGGTCCCTCGATGATTGGCTATGAAAGAAATGTACAGGTAAAATAGCTAAACAGTATTTTCTGGCAAAGTCTAACTCACCTCTATACCGTTACAGGTAGACACACATTACGATTACAGAGCAGACAAGTAGTTAATGCATTGCACGTTGGTCATAGGATAATGCTTACATTTTCAAACTCTGTTAGGGAACCTGGTTCCTTTCACACAGGTAGCTCCTCTGTACTCTCATGCACAATTGTTTAAACGATTGAAATGGTGCCATGTCATTATATTGTCAGTTTCTTTTTGCTTCTTGAATCAAAGCGTCTCACCTTTTATGAAGCGACCCGAATATCCAAAATGGATACCCAACCGGTATCTAACTCCTCTCAAATAAATCCATTCACAGTCACTTTCAGAACTGTTCATATCACGAATCCAAAATTCCTTTTTTTCCCTCTTCAAACTCTCTTCTTCAACTAACTATATTCCACCATGTCTGACAATCAGGAAACACAAAATGTTCCAAGCATCGTCTCCACTGTGTCCTTATCCATTAAAACACTAGTGATAGAGCCCACACTCCTTGTTCCGACTAGTCCAAATCCTAAGCTAGAGTCATAACCACCCTCTGCTTCCTCTCCAACCCAGTCGAGTTCTGGTTCTCATCGGAGTCGCAAAACATTGACTCCCAGGAAATTTATGATTGTGACCTCTACTTCTGCCTCGCCGTAAAAGATGGTTGACGAAGACACAATGGATGGAATAGAAAATCAAGAAATTTTAGTCTACAAGTAGAAGAACGTTCTGCTAAAGAACAAGGTGTGGGTCATACCAGTGATGAATCGATAATGGCAGCCCCAGGCTTGGATCCTACAGGTAATGATCCTCTTATGTCTTCTGAAGTTACTTTGGAGGTACAAGAATAGGAAGCTATAGAAAATATGCTTTCAATCGATGTTGAGGGAAGTCTGATTGGAGGTTATGAGGGTGTGTTTAAGTTTCAGGGGGAAGATAATGGTACAAAAGTCAAGGGAAGGGAACTGGTGCCTGTCAAAAATCTGGCACCAGACAGTACTACTGGGAACTTCCTGAGGAAGCTGATCCCTCCACATAAGAGGAGCACTATGCTCCTACTTGGGATGAAACTCCCAGTTCTTCTAAAGAACCCCAGGTCAGTACTGATCCTGCTCCCTCTTCTTATTTCTATGCTGAGCCATTGGCCATTGTTCCTCCCGAGATGTGATCTCTGTCTGAGGAGGAAAATGATAGGAGCGAAGATGACTATGACAATGTAGCTCTTGCGAGCTTCATTAGGGCTAGGAGTAGTCAGGAAACTCCCCAAGAGTCAACTTCTAAGATACCTATCACTAGGTTGCAGAAGAATGAATAATTTGAATCAGTTTTAAGGAAAAACAAAAAGGAAAAGAAGAAGAAGAGATTGGTGAAAGATGGAAAGGTTGTAAATGAGAAGGTAGTGCCTCCTACACTAGTCGTTGATGTTGATGATGAGCTAGAAGAGGAACCTGGTTCCTTGGCTCATAAGTCCTCAAAGAAACTTACTGTTCCAAAGTCCAGAAGGGAGTCATATGTGAGTGAAATGAACTTGAGCAAGGTTGAGGATGAAAAATATTGTGAAAAGCTAGTTGAGGAATCTGGAGAACAAGTGACAGAAGAGTCAGTTGAAAAACTATCTGCGAAAAGGGTGTTTGGGAAATCTGCTGAGAAAGGAAAGAGTGCTCGCACATCGGTAAAAAAGAAGGGTAATGCTAGTGAGGAACCTGGTTCCTCCAAAAAGACGAAGATTGATGATACCCAGGATACTAGCAAGGAAAAATTGAAAAGTCAAAAGGTGTTGTGGGGCCGTACATTTGCCCCTGATATTCTGGATATGGCTGGCATGCGCCAATTAGTGGAGATATGTGAATTCTAACAGTGGACACACTTGTTCATAGGTGACTGTTCCAAATTTTATGAGGACGAAGTGCGCAGTCTTTATGCCGACATCTTTGCAATTGAGGATGATCATATTTGTGTGATGATGAATGGTGTTGATCTTGTGATGGACTCTGCTGTGTTGGGAATTATCTTGGGAGTGCCTGTTGAGGGTGTGTCTTCTGTTCAGGGAACCTTCTCTTCGAACTTTAGAAATGCTATCTTGAAGGATAAGGCAGTCCAACAAGGGGAACGGGTACACAAGAAGGTTCTCCTTCCAGTGTACCAACTGCTGTTTGAATTGGTGAACAAGGTTTTACTCCCTCGTGCAGAACGAAGGTCCATTACATCTAGGGAGGACTTGGTTCTCATGGAAGCACTAGATGGATACACAACTATCAACCTGCCTGGCATAATGATAGAACACATGCAGAAGGTGGCAGAGTTCAAGGATGGTAATCATGGACTGCCTTACGGGTTCCTCCTCACTAAAGTTTTTGAGTTCTTCAAAGTTCCTTTGGGAAAAGACAAAATGGGTACTCGTAAGCAAACCTTCTCCAAGACCACACTCGAGGAATGTGAGTGCATTGATAAGGTTGGAGGGGTTGGCATCACTTCTACTATCTCCCAGTTGATCAATGCCCAAAACAGTGCCACTGATGAGATAAGAAAGCTGAAGGCAAGGAATGCCATTCTTGAGGGTCAGCTAAGTCAGCTTCAGGAGGCACTTGGTTCCTGCAGCTCTCACAGCACAGAGGTTGCTCATCTGACCAAAGAAAATGCCGACCTCAGAAAACAGGCTGAGGACCTGAAGGAGAAACTCCTCAATGAGCAGATGTCAGCTAATGCTCGCATGGACATACTTCTTAAAACCCTTGCCTCTTCATCTATGCCTTCCCCCTCCAGTTCTCCCTAGAACGTGTTCCCTTTCCTGTAACAAATCCTAGTGTCTATACTTTGTTTTAGTTCTGATGATATTTATGACTTATACTTCTGTTTTGCTGTTTTTATTTTTGTGGATGTGTTGGTAACAATGGAACTGCTCCCTAATTAATTTCCAAAAATTAATAGAAGTTTCATCCTTTTGTTGTGTATGTCTTGCTCTTTTGCTTTGTTTTTAGTCATGATTGTGCACACACATGTGGCATGAGTTAACCAAGCTAGACTTCTTTTTGCTTATTGCTTGCTACTGATCTTTTTATGATGCCAAAAGGGGGGAAAATAATTGAGGGGGAACAAGACGGGGAATAGATTCAGGGGGAATACAAGGTATGTGTATGTGTTGGGGAACAGATTCAGCGGGAATATAGGTTGTGTGTATGCCATTCTAGCTCTTAAGGGAAACTTCAATTACAGATTTGTCATCATCAAAAAGGGAAAAATTGATAGGTTATATGTCACGTCCCAAATTAACCCTCCGTAAGGTGTCGTGATGGCACATAGTCTTTACGACTAGGTAAGCCTAATATTACAACAAAAAAAAGTAAAGAAAACACAAAATTTTAAGGATAAACGACATATTGTGAATAACCAAAATTAGTACCACTCGGCATATACAAAATAACTTTTCAAGACCTGGAATATCACTAAGTCACAAGCTGCTATAATCTATGTAGCTCTATACAAAAGTCTGAAGATAATAAAGAAAGTATCTAGG
>AWOL01S0048152.1:13935-33015 GCA_000715115.1 Nicotiana otophora
GTGCAGGAAAGGGCATGAGTACACTAAAATGGTACCTAGTAAGTGCTAAGCCTAACCTCGGTCGAGTAGTGACGAGGTCAGGTCAAGGCCCTACCGGAGTAAATATAATAAATTAAACAGAAAAAAAATATAAGTAAGTTTTACTGTAAACAGTTAAAGAAATTCTCGAAAATTTAACAGTTAAGGGAGCCCTAGGCTCAGAACAAGGTAAACACAATGGGGAATCTCCCGGGATACCGCCGTAGTTTTGAATGAATATCCAGTACAGGGGAATCTCCCGGAATACGTTCGTAGTCCCAAAGTAAATATGCAATGCTGGGGGATCTCCCGGAATACGTCTGTAGTCCCAAAATAAATATGCAAGATAGAGGGATCTCCCGGAATACGTCCGTAATCGCAATTTAAATATGCAAGAAAGGGGGATCTCCCAGAATACGTCTGTAGTCCCAATTTAAATATACAACGCAAGATGAAATGACAGGTATGGTATCGAGTTATACAGTTTATACTGAACACAGATAAGGAAAGTAGGGACTTAACTAAGCATGGAGCACAGAATGTCAAATAGGCAATTAAAACACGTAAGCATGCTTTTCTAGTCTAAGCTAAATAATTAAACATATTAGTGCAATTTAATAAGAGAAACAATTTATGGTTTAAAAGGGATAAACGAGATTTTGCAATAACAGCATGTGTACGTACTCACCTCACATACATGGCGCCCACACATCAAATAATATCAAATATCCTAAGGGGAAAGTCCCCAACACAAGGTTAGGTAAGCCACTTACCTCGAACCAAGCTAAATCAATCGGTAAGAATTCCTTTCCCATGAATATCCGGCTCTGAATGGCCCAAATCTAGCCAAAAGCAATTACATATCATGATTACAATCATAATAAACTCATCTAATTAATTAAATCAATACTCTAACAAAATTTTCGAAATTCGCCCTAAAAGGTCGACACAGGCCCACGTCTTAGAATCAGGTAAAAGTCACAAAATTCGAAAGCCTATTCACTCATGAGTCTAACCATATCAAATTTACTAAAATCTGATACAAAATGGTTCTCCAAATCCACAATTCAAACTCCCAAATCCCTAGCCTCCAACTTTCAATTTTCATCTTAAATACACACTAACTTGGTGTGAAAATACATGGGAAGCAATATTATTGATAAAGAAAATAAGCACAAGGGATTTACCTCAAGAAATCTCTCGAAGATACTCTCACACATCGCCCTAAATCGAGTTGCAAAGTCCAAAAATGACAAAAATCGCGAAGCCCTTCTGTTTTAACCACTGCCCAGGTATTTTCACACATGCGGAGCCTGGGCTCGCACTTGTGGGTGCGCTTGTGCGGCAAAATGTGTGCATCTGTGCAAATCACTTACCCCCTCTGTCGTTGCACCTGCGATGAAAGGGTCGCACCTGCGCGTGCGCGCCTGCGGAAATCCCTTCCGCTTCTGCGAACCTTGCGCACCTTCGATGACCCTAATGCATATGCGGGCATCGCAGATACGGAATTCACCTCGCACCTGCGACCCCTGGCACTCGTCCATTTTTCCGCTTCTGTGCTTGCCTCTCTGCACGTACGATCCCGCACCTGTGGTCTCTCCACCACAGGTGCAAAAATGACAGATGCCAGAAGACTTTAGCAGCAACTCAAATCCAATTTTTGATCCGTTAAGCACTCGAAACTCACCCGTGGTCCCCGGGACCTCAACCAAACATACCAACCAATCCTAAAACACGATACGAACTTAGTCGAGCCTTCAAACCACATCGAACAACACCAAATACATGAATTAAGCACAGATGCAAGCCTAAGAACTTAGAATTTTCTAAATTCTACAAACGACGCCGAACCACGTCAAATCTAGTCCGAATGTCCTCAAATTTTACACACAGGTCACAAATGATACAACCACTTTCGGAAATCCATTCCGAGCTCGATATCAAAAATTTCACTATGGGCCGAAATCGTCGAAAATCTAACTTCCGCCAATTCAAGCCTAAATCTACTACATGCCTCCAAAACACATTCCGAACGCGCTTCTAAGCTCAAAATCACTCATGGAGCTAACAGAGTTGACGGAATTCCATTCCGGATCCGTCTTCATACAATTTCAACTACGGTCCAATTTCTAAGGTTTAAACTCACAACTAGGGACTAAGTGTCCCAAAACTCCCCGAATTCCATAACCAATCACTCCAGCAAATCACAAAAGCAGAAACAAATGTGGAAAAGTATATATTAGGGGATCAGGGCTCTAATTCTCAAAATGAACGGTCGGATCGTTACATTATACATATCCCTTTTATGTTTTGATGATCTAACAAATTTATTGATAAGAACCAGATAAGGAACCTGTTACACATCCTCAAGTACTTAAAAAATAACAAGTCTCAGTTCAGGGACGTAGTTCAACTCTTCAGAGTCAAAGGAACAACAGAGGGAACAGATGGCCACCAGTTCCCGTTGATGACTGTACAAGTCAACTCCCCACAGCCGTAAAGTTGCTGCCTGCACGCACAACAGTGCAAAAACAGTGCAACGGACAACTTTATGGGGAATGCCCTTTACTTAACTTGCTTACATCATTCAAGTGATGTCACAAATGAGTTATTTACATCAAGCAAAGGTAAAACAAAATTTTTGTACATTCAAGAATTGATGAAGCATTTTCTCTCAAGTCTGTGCCAATCTTGCAAGTGATTCTCAAGGGCATCAAGAACAAAGAACAACATAACGAAGGATTAATTTCATGTATTGAGTCATTACATGTCCTTAGTTGTGTTGCACCTTTGTTAAAGTTCTTTACTTGTAATTCCTACTTAGCTTAGTTAGAAGAATTGTGTAGGAAATCTTTGTAAATCATAAACCCTTGTGTTTGTGTCTTGGCTAGAGTTAGTCGAGTTATAAAGTCTTTGTATTAGAGTTATTACAAAGTGACTTGTTATATAGTTATTACAAGTTAGTGAGTGATTAAGAAGTTAATTCCTAGGTTACAATAGGTTGTTATCTAAAGTTTACTCAGTAGTGAAGCTGAAATCCTACAAGGGTAGGTCGTGGGTTTTAATCCCGTAAGCTGGGAGTTTTCCACATAAAACTTCTTTGTGTCATTATTTACCTACTGCAATGTGCGTGTATTCTGTGGAAGCTATATAGAGAACCTGGTTCTCTATATAGTTTGGTGAACCCTTAAATTCTATCACTGTGGCATAACAGTTAATGAAATGAAATCAGGATTCAAATTCATCAGAGGCAACAAAATAGAAAAGAAAAGACTAAGTGATTTTTTTCATTCGATTATGTTGGTCTGCGATAACAAGTACTCGATAGTTGATAGACTAATCGATATGTTCTCCAATGGATTCGAATTATAAAAATAATAATAAAATCTATATTTTGCAATGAGAGACAACATTGTTTTCAAATGTGTTGCACGATTCCCTTTTCACCACTACTGCAACTTTATGGTTATCTTCATGTATCGTTTTTAGTACCCAAGCGGTAGCAAGATGTGAAATTAGGTCCTAATTATGTTAACGGATTTCCTGCAAAATTATTACTCAAGTGTTTGGCAACTAAAACGCAATCCTAACTGCCTAATCGTAAGTTAAAAAACTCAACTCCTAAAAAATATCTAGATTCCGTTGTGAGAAAAAGGCTATTGACTACTGACTTCTAAAGCCATATTTCTTAAATTGCTTAAAAGGAAAGTTCTACCAGAACATAAAAAATCACGTTTTGGGGTATCCTCATTTGTGAACATAATCTAAGTCACTATCCAGTATCCGCTTGTTTGGATTGTTGTTACGTATCGTTTCATAATGTATCGTATTATATTGTACTATATCGTTTCATGAATATAATGTTTGGATAGATTGTATCGTTTGTCGTCGTTTCATGATGTCATAATTTTTTTTTCCTCTTCAAAACACAAGGAAATGCGGGCAAGGTAGAGCTCGGCAGAGGGTTCGAGAATTGGGTAGGGTCCTGTCCTTAAGATTCAGATAAGAAAAGAGCTTCCATGCCAAATTGAAACTCATCTTTCTTCCTCAACATGAGGCTTGTAGACTCGTGACGCAACACGACTGAATGACGTAATGTTTCAAGTTCACAGGAAGATTCTGGACAAGACGCTTTCTCGAGCCTTTTTCCCTCATCCCTTTTGGTTTAGGGATGACAAGTACTTCGTCTCGAGTAGGACACCGGTGATCTCTACATTAACCTATGTAATTTCGAAATCTTCTTTCAAGGTGGATGAAGACATAGACCCACAGTGGGAAAGAGGTAATTAAGAGAGTGCCCACCAGAGGAAGAGTACTTCTAGGCTTTCCAGAAATTGAAATTATTGAAGAAGCTCTTTATACTGGAATTGAATCATACACATAAGAGCATTCCGAATGACGGAGTCGTATGATGCGAGAGTGTCACGTACGGTTCCTTTGAGAAGGTTGTGATACTACCACCTATCAACTTTACAAAGATTCCATTGGATTCCGGAAGCTCGTAGTATTGGTCCGACATAATTCCCAAACTTAAGAAGCTGGGGGCATGCCCGCCGGCCCCTGACCTACCTCCGATCAGGCCCATCACTTCTTCTTGACTTCGATGATTTTCCTGCAGGCTTTGATCATTCAAGATTCCTTGCTGCCAGTTCGTGCTTGCTGTCATGCTGGCAAAAGTAGGGGTTTCGGTCGGTTGCCCTAGTTATACACTCCCTTCGTTCTACGAACCCTTGTTGATTTTGAACTCCGTTCGCGAAGGAACCAGACTTTTGAGAGGAGAGTGGAATTTTATGTGTAGGGGTAAAATCCGAAAATCTACGAAGGAACACCAAAAGCGAAGACAACTCTCTGGGTCCCTACCGACGTTGAGGTGCGAAAGTAAAACTAAGACAGGAAACTTCCCTTTTAAGTAAGTAAGACCCTGTTATTTTTCCTTTCGACATCAAGATAATTGACGAAGGTGGTGCTTTGAATATTTTCGCGAATACTTTCAAAAACGGTCGCATTGCATGAGTATAAAAAGATGTCAGAGCAACTCATCTGAGCCAGCGGATTGGGTCTAACTAGGAGGTCTTCCTATTGAATTCTAACGAATAGCTTTGTAGATGATCCTTCTAGAAGAGGGGGATTCTAACAACCTTTCTAGTTATTTCTTTCTCTATTTCTATTTAATAGGATCCTCCCCTGCCCTGTTAGAACAGTCTGGTCTATAACAACACAACCTGAAAGGAAGCCATTCCTAATAAGAAGTTTCTAGCCGTTTTTCTTGAGCAGGTAGTATGGGTCCTTTGACTTCCAGCTATGTATTGTGCGGCTCCCGCGAAGCGAATGAAGGGAAGCTCTTTGAGCTTCCGGGTTCTTTTTGTTTTTATTGGCTTCATCCCGAACGTCCCATTACTGATCGAAAAATCTGTTCGGAATGGGGCAACACTTTATTCTTTTCTACCGCTCTTTATTTACTTCTAGCCTTCCCGAACTCCTACACGGGCGGAGTCAGATCTTGGAGTAAGCTCCTTTATCTGGTGTTTCATCCATGTTAAGTTCTATTAATTTTATAACAACTATCTCCAACATGCGTGGACCTGGAATGACTATGCATAGATAGTGATGCCCAACTGCAGAGCGTAGTCCTCCCTGCAGCCTTGAAATAGACAATATCTCGAGCGTGATCTTATCCCCAAAGCCTTTTTGCAAAAGGAGTAGGTCCAGTTGGAATTTTAAAGATTCCCCTGGGGAAAAATAGATGTGTCTCCTACGTTACCCATAATATGTGGAAGTATCGACGTAATTTCATAGAGTCAATTCCACTCGTCTAACCAAAAAGTCCTTTCTTCTTCCAACTTTTCGATCTTCCCATTCATTCCTTGTGTGCCCTTATACAATATGAAGAATAAACTTGCAATATTACTAAGAAAAAAATATGATACCGAGTATATAAAAGAGTAGGGTAAAGGATAAAATTTGATTATTTAATAATAAGGAGGGCAAGATGAGAGGAAAAAATAAGGTAACGATGCCACCACACCAAATCCGTCGTTCCATAAAGTGACACTTTTCGTCATTACGTAACGACGGATTTATACGATACAATAGTAACAATCAAAACAAACATTGTATTTAAAGTAACAACACAATATAATACAGTAGGTAACAACCATCCAAACATGTTAGTGTTCTATAAACTAGAAGTCATTTTTAATGTTTATATATTTTTTTTAAAACTTATGTAACCAATAAGCTATTCCGGGTAATCGAGATGGACCTCTTAACCATTGTAATTCAATAGAGGTTAAAAAACTATCATATGATATTGTCTCCAAAGTAGTTGTTTCTAGGAAAGCATGCATTAGTAAATAGTTCATTGTATTCTATTAATCAACGTGATGGTTTTGATTAGAGTTAATAAAATATCCTTTGGGTTATTAATTGAGATTTCGTTAAAGTTGAATTACCTAGCATATCAAGGAAGTTAATTTTGCTTCCTAAATTGTAAGAACTCCAGCTCAAACTCAAATGCTTGAGGACATAGAGCAAAGTAGTAAAGCAGTCTAACAGAAATGAATCTGACCATACTTGATCAATTATTATTTCCCTTTAGAAGCTTACTTTGTTCTCTATATAAATGTAAGAGAGATATCGCCTAACAAAACTACAACATATATATGTTACTACTTTAAGTAATATACATCGCCAACTTATGTAACTTGTCTTATTTTTAAGATTACAAATTTTATATTTTAAGGAGGTTTACATGTAAATATCTTTTTGAATGATCTTATAGTGTTTAAAAATAATTTACACGATGAACATATATAACTGGCAACTAAAACACAAAGCCACTTCCCTAATCGAAAGTAAATAACTCCTGTTTCGGAATATCTAGTAACGCTGTGAGAAAAAGGTCATTTGAGGAAAAGGGTACTGAGTTCTAAAGCATAATTCATTTTTGACCAAATAAATGCAAATTCTTATTTGCACAGCAAAAGGGTACTGAGTTCTAAAGCCAAAATTCATTTTTGACCAAATAAATGTAAATTCTCATTTGCATGATAATCTTGATTATAATTAATACTGAATAAAGTAGACTAGCGGTGTACATATGTTGGGTTGGTTCGGATTTTCTAATTATCAAACCAAACCAATTGTATCGGGTTATTAAATCTAAATATCAAACCAAACCAATAAAAGTTAGATTTTTTAATCTCGGTTTTTTCTCGGGTTTTTCGGTTTTTCGGGGTTTTTCCCCATAAAGTCTTCATAGCACAAAACATAAAATTTGTGCTTCAAATATTTTTTTAATCCTAATAAGACAGAACTATATAAGGTGTTTTTCAATAAAATAACATAAATATAAGATGAGTCATTTCATTGTACTAAAATATTTAACAATAAAGATAATAAAATCGCATAAAATAAATATTATTAATAAGCCCTAATAAAAACAAATATAATTTAAAATTACGACTAATAAGTACTAAGTACTATTATTTATATAACTAACCACTTAAAGAAAAATAAGTTATACATTTTATCTATACCATGGAAAAATGATTCAATCGAAAAAAAGGCAATGAATTTGAACCTAACTGACCCTAAGCCATGCTCCCGGCGCACGTGAATTAACGTACACCACATGTGTCAGACATGGCGAAAGGGAGATGTAGAGGACGTGGTCGACCTAAGAAACAACCCTTAGCTAACTTTGTAAGCTCGGTGGTAACTCGTAGTCAACCATCGATGGAGAAATCGACGCAAGAGATAACTATGCCAACATCTGTCCCCATTGTAGATCCAGCTCCAATCGGAGGCACTGCATGTGAAATTGGCTCTTCATCGCTGAACCCTGGTATCTCAAAGAGGCTAGATCTAAACACCCCAGTGACAAGTAGTCAATTTGCATCTTCCCCATCACTACCAGTCAATGGAATAGTAAACCTGGTAGATCAAGCTTAAAATCAAGTAAGTATCCAAGGTAATACGGAGAAACCAACATGGATAGAGGTAGTGGTGGCTGGTGAGTCTACTAGACCTAAAGCCCCATGGACAACTCTGTTTCAGAAGAATCGATTTGCCACCAATGGTATGTCACTACCCTATATTCCGCCACAAATTATTGATGATTAACCTGTGGTTCAATTAGATAAGATAAAAGTAAAAGAGGAAGAGAACAAATGGAGATGTGCACTGATAACATATATCATAGGTGATGGCCTAGGGTATAATGCAATGAGGCAATACATCAAGTTGCATTGGGCTCAGGTGACTGAACAAGAACTGTTCTATCATAATGAAGGCTATTATATCATTAAATTTCAGTCTGCAGCAGATACACGAGAGATATTATGTGTTGGTCCTTACTCAATTGCTAATAAGCCCATCATCCTAAAATCATGAACTCCAGATTTTGATTTCACAGAGGAATTCCCTACTGTTATGCCACTATGGGTAAAGTTTCCTAAATTACCTATGTCGTGCTAGGGAGTTGGCTCTTTGAGCAGGAATGCTAGTATAATAGGGACCCCCGTCTTTGCTGATGAATGTACTACTAAGCAGACTCGAGTATCCTATGCTCGATTGCTTATTGAAGTTAATGTTAAAAAAGAATTTCCCATTGAAATCATGGTTATGGACCCTCATGGAAAGAAATTTCCACAGTTTGTAACCTACGACTGGAAACCTGCTTATTGTGACAAATATCTGGTTGTGGGACATAAATGTACTACCCAGACCCATCCTGTTATGCAACAACCAAATCAGATAAGGAGAATACGGGGTACAAGGTTGTCACACAAGAATGGAGAACCAAAGGGCCTATACATGTTGCAACTGAATCTCAGAATGCAAAGCAGTCTCCATCTATTGAACATAAACTATAGGGTAATAATGTGGAAGTTGTAGCTCAAAAAGGAATAACAACTTTACCTAAACCTAGAGGGACTAATGCCCAACATAACATAATAAGACTTGTAGCTAAAATAGAGAAGAATTATGATAGAGGCAAAGCAATGCAGAATAGCCCCGAACTTGACTACATCAACTCCCCAGCTTTGACCCCATCCCAGTGAAGAATAGATTTGAAGTTGTATCAACAAGCAGACAAGAAGCTCACAAGCCACCTGGGGATAGAGGTGGACCTACCATACATCTATGATGAATTAGGTGTTCTGGAACATAAGGGGTGTAAATAAAAGATATAAACAAAAGGAGGTAAGAGAGTATATTAGAGCAAATAAAATTAAGCTAGTAGGATCATAGAAACTAAAGTGAAGGAATGAAATGTTCAAAGGATTGCAAAAGCTATTTCACCTGGATGGAATATGCTGACAAACTACAAAGATACAAGTAATGGAAGAATCTGGATACTATGGGATGCCACTGACCTGATTGTTAATGGTATTAAAGATGATGCTCAAATGATACACTGTCGGGTAAAAAGTAGAAGATGAGATATTGATTGTTTACTCACAGTAGTGTATGGGTACAATGGGCTTGAACAAAGAAGAACCCTCTAGGATACACAAATATAGTAGTCCCATGGATGATAGTTGGGGATTTTAATGCAGTATTATACTCCAATGATAGGTTATCTAGTAACCCAGTAAGCTACTCAGAAATCCAAGATTTTGCTTCCTGCCTTCAATACACTACATTAACAGAATTACCTTGGAAAGGTGACTACTATACATGGTCTAACAAGCAGTCTGGAACTGATAGGGTCACCAGTAGATTGGATAGAGTATTTGGCAATTATGAATGGATGATGTCTTGGGGTCATGTGGAGACTAACTATGGTTTGCCTCAAATCTCAGATCATGCTCCTATGTTGTTATCTCTGACAACCTCCAAATGGAAAGGTAGAGTGCCTTTTAGATTATTTAACATATGGACAGAACATGAGGAATTTTTACAAATAGTTGCTAGCATATGGAGTTCACATAGTTCACACGGTACTTTGAAATTAGTCTGGGCAAGTTTGAAAGATCTGAACTCCAAGGAATTCAGGGGCATTACTCAGAAAATTGAGAAGTCCAGAATAAAGCTGAGTAACATTCAAGAGAAAATCTCACAGGGTTGCACTGATGATTTACTTGATATGGAGAAACAAATCCTACTAAACCTTGAGAAGTGGTCCTTAATTGAAGAGAGTGTCCTTCAGCAGAAAGCTAGAGCAAAATGGATACAACTTGGAGATTCAAACTCTAAGTACTTTACAGCAACGATGAATGATAGAACTCAAAATAAACTAATCACAGAAATTATAACTTTTCTAGGAGACAAGGTGACTGACCCTGATGCTATCAAAAGAGAGATTGTTGATTTCTATAAGAGATTAATGGGAACAACTGCTACTACTTTGCCTGACATCAACAGAATGTACATGAAGAATGGTCCTATACTATCTTACCAGCAAATGGTTAATCTATGTGCAGAAGTAACTAGTCAAGAGATTGCTGAGAACCTCAAAGCAATTGGTGATGATAAAGCTCCAGGTATTGATGGCTTTAATGCAGTTTTCTTCAAGAAAGCATGGGACATCATCAAAATTCAGGTCATAGATGTTGTGAAGGAATTCTTCTTGACTAGGAAACTTTATAAAGCTATAAATTGCACTACTATTACATTGGTTCCTAAAGTGAGTAAACCCACCACAGTTAGAGAGTACAGACTAATAGCCTGTTGTTCAATCCTATACAAGATGATTTCTAAAATCTTGGCTTCCAGATTGCATAAAGTCATGCCTTGTATCATATGTGAGGATCAAGCAGGCTTCATCCTTGGTAGAAAGATTGCTCATAATGTCATACTAGTTCATGAGCTAGTTAAATCTTACACTAGGGCCCAGATATCACCTAGATGTATGATAAAGATTGATCTCCAGAAAGCTTATGATTCAGTAGAATGGATCTTCTTACAACAGGTGATGGAGGAGCTTAGATTCCCTGACAGGTTTATCGGATGGATAATGGAATGTATTAAGACTGTCAACTATATTATTCTTATGAATGGAGAAACCACAGAACCCTTTAATACTGCTAAGGGTCTTCGACAAGGAGATCATATCTCCCATTTTCTCTTTGCAATAGTGATGGAGTATTTGAGTAGGTCATTGCATGAACTTCAGAAGGAGCCCAACTTCCAATATAATCCCAGATGTAGGAAGCTTGGCATTACTCACATGAGTTTTGCTGATGATCTCCTGTTATTTACTAAGGGTAATCTATCCATAGTGGCCACACTATATAGATGCTTTTCTCAATTCTCTAAGGCATCATGATTTCAGGTTAATATAGGAAAAAGATTTGTATATTTTGGTGGGGTGAAGCAGGATATGAAGGTTTAGATATTGACACACCTGGGTTTTGAAAGTGGTACATTACCCTTCAGGTACCTACGTATTCCTTTTGTCTATAAAGAAGATAGCTCTCATACAGTGGCAACCATTGATTGAAAAGATCACAACCAAGATCTCTTCCTGGACTGCTAAAAATCTTTCTTACGCTGGTTGTGTACAGTTGGTTCAATCTGTAATCTTTTTCATTCAAGCATACTCGGCTCAACTGTTTATTCTACCTGCTAAGGTACTGGAAATGATAGAAGCACTATGTAGAAGCCACATCTGATTTGGAACTAACACAATAACCAGGAAGTCCTTAGTAGCATGGGAAAAGATCTGTACTCCTAAGTCAGATGGTGGACTTAATCTCATTAATCTTTCTTTGTGGAACAAAGCATCAATTGCCAAAACTTGTTGGGACTTGGCACACAAGCAAGACAAGCTATGGATAAGGTGGATCAATACTTATTACATCAAATAATAATAGCTACAATAGATGTCAATACCACAGCAAGCCAGTTGGATGGTAAGACGAATAATTGGAGCTAGAGCAACTCTGCTGCAGACACAAAGTATAAATGATAATAGGAAAAGCATTATTAGATAAATATACATGCAACTTCTAGGTGATGTGCCAAGAGAAAGCTGGAAATGCCTGATTTTTCATAATACTGCTAGGCCAAAAGCAGTCTTCACATTGTGGCTATTGCTTCATGGACGATTGCCAACTAAAGATAGACTAGCCAGTTGGGGTATAACTATAACCCCTCAATGTGTTATGTGTCAAGAGCAAGATGAATTAAGGGAGCACATCTTTGTTACATGCTCGTACATTAGAGAACTGGGGAATAAAGTAATGGCTTGGATTCAGAGATCATATATGCCTACCACTTGCTGGGACCAACATCTTTAGTGGATCATCAAGCAGGGAAAAGGGAAATCCAAGAAGGCTAGCATCTTCAAAATGATCTATGCCGAGATTTCGCATGCAATATGGATTGAAAGAAACACACATATATTTGAGCAAAGGTTCCGAGTGAGTGATGTCCTTGTGCGGGAGATAGCTTACATATGAAATGTTAGAGTAGCTACTCGAGCTAAGAGCTGCATTCAACAATTTTGGCTAGGAACAGAGTAGATTCATTAGTTTGTCTGTAAATAGGTATCTTTTGTTTATCCTTCAGCTATGAGATAGTCAGCTGAGTTAGCATGACTATGGTTTGTACAGTTTCTCTTTGGTGATTAATACAAAAAATAAAGTTAATTACCAAACAAAATGGAAAAACTAAAAAAATAGATATCCAACACTATTTTCATTCATAGTACAATTGAATTGAATATCTTTTATTAGCATTAGTATTGATTTGATTTTGGTTTAGGATTTATTTGAGTTACTAACATTTATGGACTATAAACTTATTGGAGCATCCAAAAATCATAAGTCAAAGCTTGAAATAATACGTTAAAAGATAAAACTATGAAAAAGTTTAAGAAATATTTATAAAATACACTACAATAAATATTTTTATGTATTACATATATTTAAAACGTCTATACATATAATGTCGGGTTGGTTTGGTTTCAGTTTGATTTGTTTTAGTTAAAACCAAACCAAATCAAATATGGTCGGTTTTCTTTTCCCAACACCTAACCAAATCAAACCGAACTATAATCGGATTTTTTTTCTTGATTTAACTCGAATTATCGGGTTGATGCGATTTATCGGTTTCATTTGTACACCCTAAAGTAGACTATGGAATAGTCTGAACTCAATTCTGAATTGGTATCGCATTAAACGTTAAGGAAAAGTATTAAAGCTCATATCCGGGAGACAGTTGTTCAATTTTTATTTCCCTTTAATGAAGTGTATACTTTGTTATATCGATATATTAATTGTTTGATTACGTGTTCGAGTTTATAAATTTAGTGTGTACATATTTCGATGTATCACCGTAGTGATACTTTACGAAAATTACGAAAATTTACTAAAGTTTGAAAAGAGGAGAGGCCACGTGGCTTATAATGGATCGAGTATTCATTACTATATTATAGCATGGGGAAAGTTTCTTGAACGTTTTCATGCAGTATACAGACGTTTTCGTTCAAGAGAAAATAAATGGTACTATTAATAAAATGTATGGTCGGACACTGATAAAAGGAAAAAAGTGCATGGTTTTAGTATGTTTTCATCTTATTTTATCGTGTGAATTGCGGGAGGTTACATAAATTTTTAAGTGAAATATACTAATTACGTGTGTATGTATAGGAACGAGCTTGTGCATAAAAGAAACAAATAAGAGAAAAATTGACGAAAAAAGAGTTGAAGAAAAAAGTTCCGGACAGCAAAGTGAGGTTCACTTCATCAGATCGAAACCAGAGCAGAAGAAAACATCAATTGGGAGCGGTCTGGGTTGCGTCTGGACTCGCCCCCAGCCTCTCCAAATCGAAATAGAAGTGTTAAATGTGCCAAATACAAACCCTAGTGGCTATAAATACACCCTAAAATGTCCTTTTGAAAAGAGACACTACTTTGGAGGGGAAAAAGACTTTGGGGAGGCACGAACACGCTTGGAGTAAGGAGAGGATTCAACTTCACGTTTTTTTTTCTCTTTCTTCCTATTTTTCCATTGTTATGAATTCTAATGTTGTACTTTTCCATTGTTATGAATTCTAATGTTGTATTATGAATAACAAAGCCTTGACGTGGTCACAGTGAGCGGTAAGATAGTGCCAGCTAGCGTAGTAGGGGAGAATATGTCTAGTAAATTGTTGTAGTTACTTGGTAGAAAATTACGACACTAGTGCTCACGATTAGTAGAGAATACTTAGGCGAAATTATAGGAGACGTAGCGGAAAGGATTCCGACTATTGAAAAAATTCTAACTCTAAGCCTCCTTAATCTCGTCTCCAACTCGTAGTCTCCGTAGTTAATAATTTTATGCTAGTTAATTAGTTTAAAATATCGCAATCTTTATAACTTAGGAATTGTTCGAGCTTGTCTTCTTAGTGATATTGAACATTTATAGTGAAACCTTAGTTCTTTGTGAGATTCGACTCCGAACTTTTAGACCGGATTATATTTGCAGTGACCGTTTATCCTTTTTAGGACTAGAATTGGACGTGATCAGACACATTTAGTAAACTATATTAACATTAGTATTCAAGAATGAATGGTTTTTTCAATAGAAAAGAATTATCCGCCCCACCAAATTCCATGTTTAACCAAAAGTTACTTGCAAGAAATTCCTGCCAACAAGTGAAAAATCACGTCTGAGGCATCTCTAGCATGAAAAAGATTCATTTTAATTTTCTTTTTCCACGAACAGAAATATTTAGATTGTCAAATGCTAAAAAAATCAAATATGAATTCCGGACGAAATTGCAAATTTCAAACGTGTCCAAAATATTAAGGCGTAATCAACTAATGACCCAGTAATTGGTTAAACAGAAGGATGTATGATGTTATTGGGTAATTATTACCTACCTAAATTGGTTCTATATAGTATTGTTTATAGACTGTTGAAGAATTAGATTGAATTGCTTAGGCGAACGACGTAAGATTAGATTAGATGAAGGTCTTCCTATGGAGGCTCCACGAAACTAGCCCAAATTGTCTTGTAATGATGTCTATATTCAAGCACTGAACTCTATAAAAACCATAATTGGGCTTGATAAAAGTTTTGAGTCCAAAATATTTTATGGTCCTGTTTCCAGCTTTAGAGCTAGATACACTTGTGAAGAATGACATAAATAGAATATTTTTGTGCCATTATTGATTTTATGACAGAAATTTTGGGGAAAAGGTGTCATGCCACAATATAAAGTATGTTGGGTAGTATTTTCCTAAAGAACCAAAATTTTAAAGCACCTTGCGCAGAATTCTAAAGCACGCAACAATTATGGTATCCCTTATGATTTTGCCAAAAAATTCTGATGTATCACCAGAATTTTTCAGTGTTGTAACTAAAATTATGACGATGGTGAAGAATGTGTGACGATCACCATAAATGCCGCGTGCTTTAAAAATTTGCCTAGCATACCTCAAAATTCTGGCGATCGAAAAAAATACCTGCCTTGCGTGTTTTAAACATCTGGAATGGGGTTATTTTTCCAAATTATCAAAATATGAAAAGTGGTTTAAGAAAGGTCCATCCAGTATCATTTTCGGCACACTTATATTCTTTTGGTATGACAGATATGCTGTAGAAACAATTGATTATCGTCATTTCAACTTAAAATAGAAAATAATTACTTGCGTGATCGGATGCGAATTCCTTCTTCGCAACCCGATATAGGAGTAAAGGGAATGAATTCTCAAACATTCTCTAAATTTGGATTAACAAAGAATGGAGATTCAAGAAGACTAAAACAAAGAAAATTAGGACGGAAAAAAAAGTCATAAACGGGGTATTGCTACGAAGATTTGAGCTCAAAATTTCATTCCAAAAAGTCTCTTCACTTCATTGTTTACACTTTCTGAGCGTTAATTTTACCAAGTGAAATCTTACCAAGTTTTGATTATAGAGGCGGCCCAAGAAGATTGGTGGCCTAAAGCCAATTTTTAATTTGGGACCTTTTAGAAGGAAAAAAAAATTTATCATAACATCGATGATTCATTCCGATGTTCCTACACATAGAACAACACAATTTAGCGCAATTGTCGCACAATAACTCACTTAAACCAACAAAATATAGGCCGAATAATGTGCTAAAAGTATAAAAATTTGGCCTAACATCAGTTGTTAATAGTTTTTTTATAAATAATTTAGTCTTTCCTAAGATGTTGTTGATCTTAGATAATAGAACCAAATTCATATAGATACTTCACTAATGATGTCACTCGTAAAATTTAAATAATGAAAAGTTTTATATTCGCGACAAGGGTTTAGGGGGAGTGATTCTCTTTCTGCATTTTTTTGCTCAAACGGTTACATCACTACTAAATTAAAAGTTATCTTGAATTTTTATAAAATATTTTATTTTTTATTTTAACATACACAATATATTTAGACCCTGCCTCTAAAGATTGTTGTGAAATGTATTTGATCCAACTTACCTTAGTTAAATATATTGGGTTCGAGTCCTGTGGTTAAAAAAAATCCTGTTAAAACGTGTTCTCTCTTTTACTAGGTCTTACGCGGGAATTTAGATTAGTCGGGGTCACAATACAAATACGAGTAGAAAAATAAAAGAAAAATTTGGGGCTCTCAAAATTTGGGGGCCTAAAGCCTTTGTTTTAGTGGCTTGACCCTTGGGCCGGCCTGATTTTGAAGTAGTTTGAATAGAAAAATACAACAAATTCACAATTGACATATTTATATCACAATGAGTATTGCTCTCATGGTATCACTCCAGAGAAAATATTAGTGAACATCAAATTAGAAGGGCAAACAAGATGTACGCATGTAGATCAAGAATAAAGGATAATCCATTTAACAAAATGATATTCCAATATATTATTACGACGCAAAGCTTAGTTTCATATGAAGAAATTTGAGGTTAAAGACCACAGAAGGACAACTCCAAGAATTGCGTCTAGTGCAAACCATCTCTTTCCAATATGACAACCATCATTAGATTTAGGAGCACTTGCTGCACCAGCAGGGGCACCCGTGGGACTAGATCCAACTGCTCAAATTTCAAAAAAAAAAATAAAAATAAAAAATTGTCAAGCTCATTCAAATTTTTACACATCAATATATCTTTAGTTAATTGTAACAGTTCAGCCGAACAAGATAACAAGTCTAAGGAAATGGTCAAGCTTGAAAGCATGGACGGACGTAGGCATAATAGTGAACGCTGACCCAGGGCAGCCCAACATTATCTGAGGCCTAAAACAAAGACTTAATAAGAGGCCTTTATATATATATATATATATATATCTAGATATATAATGAACATCATTTTTTTAAAAAAATTAGACAAGTGAGAATGTGGAATTAAAAAAAATGAGAACTTAATTATATAAAGTACAGAAAATTAAATAAGTTTAACGTTGATTGCATCACAACTGAAATGGGAGAACCCAAAAAACATACTTAATCTGTCCCAACTTAAGTGACTCCTTTTTTTAAGTAAGTCCCTTTATATATTTGGTAACAATTCAACTTTAAATTTTTCTTTTTACCATTAATGAGATGATTTCTAGCCCACAAATTTCTATGATTTATTTAAGATTACAAGTTTCAAAAGTCTTCCTTTATTTCATAAACTTCATGTCCAGTCAAACACTTTCGTATAAATTGGGACGGAGAGAGTATATTTATGTAAGAAAAATAAATAATAAGTTAGATTATTAGATATAGTTACGTGACTAATTAATGAATAGAGAAATATAATTAAGTAAAAAAGTAAAATAACTCTGGTTATAGATATGATATCAATGACTTAAATAAAAGAAAGATATCGAAAGAAAGTCCTAGGCCTTTGAGTATTAATAAGGCATTAATTTTCTAGGTTACTAATGTCATTTTTGAGTGGTTACTTGTAGTTATTAATTTAAATGACTTGATAATAATTTTGTTTTTTGCATTATCAATGCAAGAAGTTAAACTTAAAAAAAGAAAGGTGAAAGGATGTGTAATTTACCCGAAGGAATGGGACTATTTGCTTGTGGACTGCTAGCAATGCTACTTGAACCATTACTTATTTGATAGAACACTTGAGCATCTGGTGAATTTGGAGGCAAGTGGAGAAGAGCTGCATATCATTCCAAATTGTCAATTATCAAACAAATGAGTTAAGGATTAACTTTTTCAGTTTTCAGAAACAAATAATGAAAAAAATATTTTGAAAACTATTACTGTCCCTGTTAAGAAAGAATGGAGGAGTTCAAGGTACAAGGATAAAATTGGATATAGATTTCTTAATCCTTTTAAAAAAAGAATGCTCTTATTAGTGTACTTACCAGGGCATTGAGAAATGTTAGCAGGGGCTTGACAAACAGAGGGTAGGCTTAAAGCAAGTGTAACATTGAGATTAAGCCCTAAATCAGGATCATTTCTGTCCTTGATTAGCAAACAAAGACACTTCTTGCTAGCTTTCAACACTTGTTTCAAGCCAGTGCAGCAATCTGGTGTAGGAGCTGGTGCATTAGCTGTAACATAAGGTAAACATGTTGCTAAACCAATCAATGATTGTGTACACTCTTCTTTGTCCTTTTCTGTGTCTGAATTTCCAAATACACATAACATGAAAAACAGCACCAATGTGAACTGATATTTCATGTTGCAAGAAGCCATTTTGAAATGTTGGTAAAGGGAACTGAGGTATCTTGAATCCTTTTTTGCCTTTTGGTATTTCAAATAATGAGCAGATAAGGAGAAATATAGATATTCCTTTGGCCCTTCATCTTAACTTATATATATTTGAGCCACTTGTAGAATGTAATATTGAACAAACTTCCCCTAGAAACAAACAATAAAAATGGCCAGGTGTTTGGATGAAGATTAAGGAAATAGTACTCAAATCTTTTGTAGTGGTTGAGAACCACTAAGTAGAAGAACTGAAAATGTATCAAGAAACAAGAAGCTATTATTTGTTTTTCAATATTTGAGGAGGGGAATATAGGTAGATACACAAAGTGGGCCACTTTACCAACCCACTATAGGATGTGAACTAATGAAACTTGGACCACTCCTTCATGCTTAGCATTAGTTTGTCTCGGCTCAGTTTAGCCATGACATCATATGAGCATGCTTATGACGTCAACTTCAACTCATTTTGTG
>AWOL01S0048154.1:0-31750 GCA_000715115.1 Nicotiana otophora
AACATAATTAATCTCTTCCTTCACACATCGCAATCCTCAAAATTTGACTAACTCCCAAATTTTCCAGAAATTTTGGCAAAGTTTCCCCTGTAATTGGGCCTAAACACCTGCCAGAGTAACACCAAAACCACCTTAACAACACATCAATAACTCAACAAGGCATCACAATATATATCAATAACATTAATCTCAACATAACCAGCATTACATTAACAGAAGTGGTACCTTGACATGAACTGTACATATTTTAAGTCATAACACATAGAAAGTACCTTTTGATCCACATCCATCTGTCTATACAAACAAGTGAGAATATTTTCTTTCCACAACACTCTCGGCCATCGAGGCGACCTCCTCGACTCACAGACTTATCCACAACACTTGACGGAGGCAATCTAAACTTCCGGACTTATCTAACAAGGATGACCATTAGGTACCTCTCATAAGCCAATTACCCGCTAACTTCACCTTCCATAGCTTTCCCGAAATGATAGACAAGTGATTCCCAACTATCTTCTTTGACATAGACATATGAAACACCGGGTGCATGGAGAACAACGATGGAGGACATCATACGCATAGCTCAGCCTATTTCTCTCAAGGTTCCATAAGGCCCAATGTGCACTACACCTATTTTACTTTTATTAACAATTCACATAATATCTTCATGGAGAAAATATGAAGAATAACCCGTTCACTTTCTTCAACTCTAAATCTCTATGACGAACACCCAAAGTGGACCCTTGGCGACCTTCAACCCCCTCTCCTCCTTATACTATGATGTGACTGAATGAATATGACCATAGAGTTCCTACCCAATATGTTCGATCATGGAGTGATGCTCCTTCTTTGACATGTGATAAACTACAACTCTCTAGAGATCAACTACAAATAGGAACAACGAGGTTCAAGTTTGAGCTAGAATTGTTCATGAATCCACCAAGGTGCTGAGCAGGGCATTTCAGGAGGTTATATTCTAAGAGACATGAGGGTGACCACCAATAGCGGTGCCATGGTTAATCATTGTGATGACATCATCGATTCAACAAATGAGGTATAAAGCTACTAGTACACATTAATAATGTGGGAACCATGTACATGATCCTAAGATGTATAACAAGTGAGTCATTTTAGACATGTGATATATGAGAGGCATGATCGAGAGGATAAAACATTAGCATCCGTTATTCTAGGAAGATGATGAGTTATGAAAGTAGTAGTAACAATTGTTTCACTCCATATATGTCATGTTCGGTAATTGTAAGCCTTAAAGAGAAATAGCCAAGTATGTGACACCAGTTGCCTCCTTGAGTGTAGGAAAAATCAGTTTAGCTCAGAATAAGAAGCTTCTTGTACCATGAATATGATAGAGATTCCAAAAATACATGAAGTTGCATTACGCCCTCAACAGTGACTGGCATAAGGAATCTATGCCACAAGCCCATGAGGTTGAAAAAGAGGTTGATCACAAGTGAGATTATTATTATTCTGGTAGCTTACCATTCTCCCGATAGTTAATCCTATACTAGAGGACTAGAGATAAGATTGGCTTGACCCTAAAACCAAATATGTTCATGATAGGGGCCTAAAAATCTGAAACATCTAATTTCAACCTTTCATGAGTGAAACCATGTATCTAGGACATCTTAATATTAAGATTAAGGCATGCATAATATTAGGCCACCTTCCCACATATGCCGTGTGGGTTGACTTTCCAATTTACAACTAATATCAATCTCATCCCAATTAAGGGGAGTAATCACAATCACATTAATATTTCAATCTCATCCCAAATAAGGGGAATAATCACAATTCACCCCTACACCGGTATGTGTAGTTTCGGGTGTGGGCCTTATGACCCACCCTTCCTCGGTTTGCTAATGATACTCCCAAAAATATATTTTTTTGTTCAAGGAAAACAAAAGTACAAATATATTTTTATATTCACCTCTTAAACTTATATATATATATATATATATATATATAGCTTCGTTAGTACATTCAACCACTTACAACATCATTATTTCCTTGGCTCTCTTGACCATACTTATGATTTTTCATTCATGGCACGGTGGCCGTATCCCATACTCCACACTTTCATTACTTTACTTTCATGGATCATCATCATAAATATCAGCAAATAGAATGTTTCAGAAATCACAATTTTAGGTTTATTAGTAATGAAGACTTTAAACGCAATGGATTTCTTTCCAAAAAATGGAGTAAAATGATTGGCAATCGAAGCACAAGTTAAAATCATAAACGTGTAGCACATCATTTGTTCTTGAATTACTTATCCCCAAAAAGGGCAATACACAAGTTTAACTGATATAAGAGCTCAGAACACATTAGAAATACTTACAAAGCATAGCATTAGTTAAAATAGCCACATTTGGGCATGACTCGGGTACATAAGCTTTTAGGCAATTCTATTTTCGAAGTCAGTTTAGAACAGTTGAATCAAGGCTCATTTCATAACCTTTCTAGCATCATTTCATTTCATTGGTACTATTAGCCATAAGTAGAATTTTTATTCTTGGTATGTTGGCCACACTTTATATCTCCATCTCACTTCTTTTACTTTCAAGTATCTTTATATATTATCAACAATATGAACATCCGAAATGAAGGCCTTAAGTCTATATATGAGCAATAGGAGTTTTAGACGCATTGAGTATTCTTTCCAAGTTATGTAAAATGGACTTTAATTTGAAACATAAATTGAAGTTATAACGCTTTAACACATAAACCATACTTGAAACTTACGAGAACATCATGGAATTCAATTCTAAGAGAATAGTTTAGCCAACATACCTTGCTTTGAGCTTTTCTTAAATTACTACAATGCCCCAGCACTTCTAGCAATAACAATCTATAGGAAGATAGCGAAAATCGGTTAATAACTAGAAGGATTCCCATAGTGTAACTCTCTTAGGAATTTTGTCAAACACCTAGTATGCAAAATAGACTACATAGCTCTACAATGGTAATCCCTTTCCCCCTCAACCAATTTTAACAAGAAACTAACCAAAATGATTCATTAACCCCACATACTACAACCTATTGTCACATGCATGGCCTATTTCCAACCCCACAATATACTTGAACTCATAACCTTTTGCATGAAAGCTTAGGAGTAGGACTTACCGGGATAGATGATAATCTAGTGATTGGCTTCCTTGATTCTTGAAGATTGGTGCAAGAATATGTGATTAGAATGCTATATTTCTTCCTTCTCTCTCTAAAATACTCTTACCTCTCTCTTAAATCATCAGACATTCGCTTCAAAATGAACCTCTAAGGCTATTTATCAAAATGGGGTCGGGTTATAAAAATAGGAAAATTGACCCTCCGAAACTCAGGTTTGTGGTTGCAGAATGGACCGTATAACAGATATGCGCCCCGTAAAATGNGCATTCGCTTCAAAATGAACCTCTAAGGCTATTTATCAAAATGGGGTCGGGTTATAAAAATAGGAAAATTGACTCCTCCGAAACTCAGGTTTGTGGTTGCAGAATGGACCGTATAACAGATATGCGCCCCGTAAAATGGGCTGCGAAAATGGGCCGCGAGAGAGGGATTACCATAGAGTGAGAGGGGACGTTCCTAAGCTTATTGATCATTAACTCTTGCTCAAAGTTGAAGAATTCACAAAAAAATTTACTAGGTCTTCATCCTAGAGGTAAGATTCTACTCCCTAGCCCTCAATTTTGTGATTTTACAGAAAATAGGTAAGGAGAAAAGCAATTCTTGGGTTTAGGAGTTGTCCATTATGCATGCATGTACTATCAAGGATTGGGGGAAGAATGTTGGGCTGAATTGGGTAGACTTTGGGTAGTGGGATGGAGGAATCCATCATAGGAGGACCTTGAAATCATAATGCCCACCTAGTGTTTGATAAAATGCTCAAATGAGTTAAAACCATAAACGCTCTCCTAATTTGTGTCCAATTTTGCTATATTTCTAAATAGATCAAAGAGGCTAAGAATTCTGGAACATTGTAGTAATTTAAAAAGCTCGAGGCGAGGTATGTTGGCTAAACTCATCTCTTAGAATTGAACCCCACAATATCCTTGTAAGTCCCGAGTTGTTCATTAGGAATTGATTATTCCAAATAAGTCTTGTGTCTAAAGATATATGTTCAATATGTATTCCAATGTTCTTGTTATGTTATATTCTATTTGCATGTGTTCAAAGTATGGGTTGCATGTCTAAATGCTATAACTTCAAGTCATGATTCAAGTGAAAGCTATTATGCCGAATTGTGTAAGAAATATCAATGTGCTTAAGACTTTTACTTGCTCACATGTGTACTCAAGTCTTGAATAAAAATGCTTTGTTGTTAATAATCCGTGATAATGTTTGAAAGTGAAAGAGGCGAACGGAGCATGAAACTTGAAATATGGCAAACGTGCCAATAATGATATTACATTTGGGGCCACTAGTGCCAATGAAACTAAGGATCGTTTAAAAGATGTTGAAATGAGTTGTGAATCCTTTTAATAACAAACACTTTGGGAGTATTGTTAGTTACCGAGGAAGGGTAGGTTGAAATAGCCTAACCCCGAAACTACACATGTCGGTGTAGGAATGGATTATAATTATTCCCCTCATTTGGGGCGAGATTGATATAATGAAATGTTCCCCTTTATTGGGATGCGATATTTTTTAGAAAAGGGTGATGTCGATCCACACAGAATTATGGTGAGATGGCCTAGCCGGTCGGGTCATGATCGGACTCCATGTCGCACACATGGTGGTGATTGTATTGAAAATTGTGATCGAGATAATGATTGGAACTGTGATAGTGATTGTGATTGTGGTTGGTGTATTCGGGTAAGACGACCTAGCCTATCGGGCCGAGATCGGACTCCATGCTAAAATCACGATGGTATATAGGTGCTAAGATCTCCCAACCTAAAATAATGGAAATTTACTTGACACTTATCTTGCTCCTAATTTGATGTTTTAGTATTATTTGAGGCTTCCATTGATTTATGACTGTCCTTCCTTGTGTTATCATTCGTTCTAACGAGAGGGTATTTAGTCTTACATACTAGTACTATTCCATATGTACTAACATCCCTTTTGCCGGGGGAGCTACATCTTTAATGGATGCAGGTGGTTCCACAGCAGGTGGCATTGATCATTGATAGAAGTACACCCCTTCTCAGCAGATTTGGTGAGCCCCACTTCTTTCGGAGTCGTGTATCTTTTGTCCCATGTGTATTATATTTTGAGGTATAGCCGGGGCCTTGTTGCCGGTATTATCATAGTATTTTGTATCCGTAGAGGCTCCATTGACACAATGTGGGTTGTATATGGGTGTTGGGAAAGTCAAACTAGCCTTGTTGTATTTGAATCACTTGTTGCACTTTAACTATGATTGTGCATGTATTTTGGGACTATAAGATGAAGTTACTAATGATAATGGAATTGGCATTGTTCATGGAACCCACTCAATGTTTAATTAATGATATAAATGTATCTTCTCTTTATTCATGGGCTAGTGGGGTAGATGGTATTGTAAAGGCTTGCTTGACCGGGGTATCTCGGTTGAGCGCCGGCCGCGCTCCCCAAGGTCGGGGCGTGACAAGTAGTTTCCTTTAGGGTTTGATGAATTTGGTGTATTGATGATTGTTTGTGGATTATAACTCTAGTTTTATGTATTGAATCATTCTTTGGATGATTTAATTGTTACATCTATATTCACTTGTTCTTGTAATCGAGAGAGGCATAACTTGTGACATATTTTTATTATTTTGTTGGTTGAGTTCATAGATTCTTCTTAGTTATCGAAAGAGGCTAGTTGAATCATTGATTAAACCTAGTTAGGAGAATAATCTAAATATGCTTTTCTAAAGACCAATCCACTACGCATTCTTGCATATCATCACGTGCTTAAATTAGTTCATCTTGTGAGGTTGAAACTTAATCGAGAGAGGAGGCTTTGTTGGACGGTTGAACTGATAATTGAGTGAATTCGAGAGACTCACTTAAACATTAGAAGTGGATTATCTAGAGTTAGATCCCAAACAATTATCTTACACCTATCCTATCAACCCCTATTTCCTCCCACTGATAACTTCCTTGTTTCGATTGTCATTAGTCAATAGCTTTAGATTCTTAGTTAATTTTAGTTAGAAATCATATAAACTTCAATTGCTGATTCTCCTGGATAGCAACTAATCTAGAAACTACGAGAATACTATTTAAATTCAATCCATATGGATACGATATTATATTTGATTAGCGAGCATAATCTAAGTGTGTGTTTCGAGCTCGTCAAATTTTGGTGCAGTTGCTGGAGATTGGTAATCAATAGTGTTTGAAATAGTTTGTAGTGCTAATTAAGGAATTGTTATTTTATTTTATTTTTCCCTTTTTATGTTTGGTGTTCTTGGACTGTGCGCAGGTTACAGGTTAGATTGGTGCATGACTCGAGCTTCTGCAAAGGAAGTGCTACAGCCAGAAATTGAAAAACAACTGTGACAGTTGCGGAAGGCAAAAAATCTCACTGAGACGTTAGAAAAGGTTGGGCAATCCTCAACTAAAGATATGGTTGGAACCAGTGATGATAATGTAGATTTGGCTGCGAGAGAAACAGCCCAACGACGAGAACAAGCTGCACGGAATGCTGAAGAAGCAGCTATTAGAGATGCACAGATTATCTACGAAGAAGAGAGGGGTCATAGAATTGCTCAAAATCAACCTTTGGGTGCAGACCAGTTCAAAAATATAGCTCCCATGCCTGGGAGACAACTTGGAGATTATGCTAGACCGGTCTACAATCAAGGTTTGTCAAGTGTTAGACCACCTCCCATTGCAGCTAACAACTTTGAATTGAAGCAAAGGCTGCTTCAAAACATTCAGAATTGTTGTGTCTTCAAAGGAAAGCCAAACGAATATCCAAACACACATCTAATGGACTTTAAGGAGATTATGAACACCTTTTAATACAATGGTGTGTCACAAGATGTAGTGTACTTGAGGGAATTCCCATTCACACTCAAAAATGATGCAAAACAATGGCTTCGAAGATTACCCATAGGATCGATAAGAACATGGGAGGAGATGACCAGAAAATTCCTTGATAAATATTTCTCCTCAACTAAGACGGGCAAGTTTAGAAGAGAAATCCATAACTTCTGCTAGAAAGATACTGAAACTGTTTTTGAAGCGTGGGAGAGATTTAAGGAGATTGTTCAAAAGTGTCAACATAGCGGAATTGAACTCTGGATGCAACTCCAGGACTTTTGGGATGGCTTGACACCGGCCTCACGTAGAATATTGAGCAATGCAGCTGGAGGCCCGATGATGAAGAAGACTCCAGAGGAGATAGTTACAATTCTTGATGAGTTATCTAAAGATGCTAATCAATGGCCCTCTGAGAGTGCGGAAAGAAGAAGATCAACTGGTATTCACCAAGTTGATGCTAATACATTTGTGCAGGTACAACTTGATGATATTGCTAAAGAGATAAGGAAGCTGACCTTAGCCTCAATACAGAGTGAACCTCATACATCTTGTGATATATGTGGAAGAGGACACCCTACTCATGAGTGTCAAGCCTCAAGTTAGGAAGTGAATGCTGTGGGAAACTACCATTTCAATGCAATGGGTCAGAGGCACCCCGATTTTTCATGGAGTTCACATGGAGGTACCGCGAATGCATGGCAATAAAATAACTCTAGACCCCAGGGACAACGAGCGCCAACATTCCAAAATCAGCAGAGGTAGCAGTTTCATCCTCAACAGCCCATTCAGTCTAGTATAGAAGATCTCATGAAGTCCTTCATTCTGAAAACTTATGAGAGGCTTGAAACTCATAGCGCAACTATACGGGAAATGGATCAGCTATCAAAGAAATAGGTACTAGCTTTCGAAACTTGGAAAGACTGGGTAGCTAGCCACTCTATTGTCTGAGAGATTCCAAGAACTCTACCTGCTAATATGGAGAGAAATACCAAAGAAACGATGAAGGTTGTGACCTTGAGAAGTGGGCAAGTGTTGAAGAATCCCAACCTAATCCAGAAAGATGTGATACTTGAAAAAGAAAGTGGGAAGCAGCTGAAAAATGATGTTGATAAAAAGAAGAAAGGCCCAATGAAAAGTGAGAAGAAGAAGAAGGAAGAAAAATCGAGAAGGGAGGAACCTAAGAAGAGCGAGCATATGCCTGCTTTACTTTTCTCTCAAAAGCTATATAGAGAAAAGTTAGACATGCAGTTTGGGAGATTTCTGGATGTGCTAAAACAAGTCCATGTTAACTTACCATTTACAGAAGTGCTCTCACAAATGCCTGCTTATGCCAAATTTATGAAGGAGATCCTTACAAAAAAGAGGAAGATAGATAAGACCTCAGTGGTCAAAATCACAGAGCATTGCAGTGCGATCTTACAAAATAAACTCCCACAAAAGTATGGAGATCCAGGTAGTTTTACTATTCCTTGCTCATTAGGGACTATAAATTTTGATAAGTCTTTATGTGATTCTGGTACCTCAATTAATCTAATGCCTCTGTCTATTTATAGGACACTAGAGAAGGAGATTGGAGAGATAAGGTCGGTGCCAATATCTTTGTAGCTGGCAGACCAAATGACTTTAATACCCGAGGGGATAGTGGAAGATGTGTTAGTTCGGGTGGATAAGTTTATATTTCCTGTAGACTTTATAGTGGTGAATATGGAGAAAAACAAGGAGGTCCCCCTCATCCTAGGAAGATCATTCTTAGCGATGGGTAGAGCTATATTGGATATACACGAGAGGAAACTCATGCTTAGAGTGGGTGAGGAGACTGTGACTTTTGAGATAAATGTAGAAAAGGGGGCACAAAAGGACAAACCAGTTGCGAGTGTTGAGTGAAATGTGAAGGGCTCGAAAGAGAAGGCTGCATTGAGTGAGAAAGCTAAGTGTGGGGTGTACCCCAAAAAGGCTGAGAAGAAGTTGTCTTCATGGATGTACGCGTTAGTTCGAAGGCCAGGAATGGATCCCGACTTCGACTCAGACCTCGACTAGATGTTCAGAGAAGTTTCCTTTACCTTATGCCTTTTAATTGTGTGTCATGGGAAAATGCCACAACTTAAAGTGTGGGATAGGGGATAAGTTATATATTGTATGTTGTATGTATATGTGTTAGTTTTGTTAGTTGTGGTAGTTGGAAAATTGAAAAACCATAAAAATTGAAAATATTTTGATTTTTCCCGACGATGGATATCATTCGGCGGGTTTCTTGAGGGATTAAAGTCGAAAGAAAAAGACAAAAAGATTTTCTTTTGTTAGGTAGTGTAATAATTCCCCCTTGGTTTTTCTTTGTGCCACGGTTCTTTTCCAAGGGTTTTGTTTGAACCGGGTGTAGTTAGTTTTGTTTTATATTTTTAGGAGTAGGAAACCTTGTTCTATGATTTGAATTGAAAGCAATGTCTCTTGAATTTAGTATGCCTTGAGAATAGTAATTGCTTTAGTTGTGACGCTTAGGCTTAGTTTTTGACTCTTGTATAAGTACCTTAAATTGCATGATCTTAACTCTGCTTAACTACTTTGACTAGAGTGTCGTGATGAGTCCGATCCTGAGTGAGTTATGTGCCATGTGTGTATGAGGTTTTGTGGTATACTGTGCATTGTATTTGATATCTAGAACTTGCCCGGTGTGTTTGCAAAGCGAAATAGTAGTTTTATTCAGTCTTGAAAGTGATCTAGGCATTTCTTTGTTGAGCCAGTTATATGCTATTACCTACCTAATTGTTATGTATCTTAGTTAACCGCGTTGAGCCTGCAATCCTATTTCTTTGGCAACCACATTACAAGCCTTACCCATTTGTTTGAATTGACCATCTATTTGAACCATTTACCTTTCGTGAGCACTTGAATTTGTAATGAACTTTGTAAAAGTTGAAGTGTGGGGTGGTTGGTTTGGCTTTTGAGTGGAACTATTGAACTAAGGAGAAAGGTGTACTATTTTGAAAAAGAAAGAGCCACTTGAATTGAAAAAGAAAGAAAGAATAAGTGTATTGTTGTGAAAAATTATTCCTTGATAGTGGTAACTCTTGATGTAATTGTGCTTAAAGAAGTTGGTAGCTAATGTATATTGATGTGAAGGAGGAGTTATGGTTTAACATAAGTGTGGGGTTTTTGAATTGTTAATTGTATGTATTAAATTGCTTAGGGAGGTGTAGTCACTCTTATATCTAAATGTATCCTACGCATCCCGCAACCTACATTACAATCAATTAAAGTCCTACTTGATCCTTGACTAAATGAGCTCAATTAGTAGAGTAGTAAACTACGGGCAAGCCTATGGTACGTCTTTTGTGGCATATGAATATTGTTTCTGAGAGTGAGTGAATTCTTTCTACGGAAAAGATCCAAATATGCCCTTGTACTATACGAAATTGAGCATATTTGCCCTTCGTTAATACTTTAGCTCAAGAATGCCCTTACCGTCACATAGTTGGTCCATATATGCCCTTAGAATTACACAGTTAGCCCATATATGCCCTTTTCGAAACGGAATCCACCCAAACTAATTAGCTCTTTCGTTAATTGTATTAAACTGTATTACAAATACTATTTCCTTTTTATTAGTACATTTGTTTTCTTTACCTTTCTCTTTTCTTTCTTCTTTTTTCTTTTCTTCTCTTTTTTTTCCTTTTTCTTTCTCCCTTATCCGATTTCCTCCATTGTTGATGTCTTCTCCATTTTCGTCACCAATTTCACTTGACAAAACTCATGAATTCCAATTACTAAACAAATTCTCCCATAAGAATATTTTAATAGATCATATATTTGTCAATTTTTTTAATTTTTACTGAACATATATTGAGTTATAAAAATTTAACAAAGTAAGATTGAAATAATATTTATGAACAAAAAACCAGAAAAATACAACAAAATCGAACCAATCCAAACCGATATAATTGGTTTGATTTGATTTTGATAAAAACCGAACCAACCCGGTCCATGTTCACCCATAATTTACATAGTTAATAAAAAAATAGAAAATATCCAGCTGAAAAAGATGAAAAAAGACTAACAACTCAAATTTATAACACTAGAACTTGAACTCTGGGCTTTTAATCATTAAATTATCTTTCTGGAAATAATTTAAATATTCTGGTCTTTTGAGTATTGTTAAAGGTTGAGATATTTTTATTATTTTAAAGTTTAAACCATAAATTTTGGAACAATTTAATTTTATTTATTTAGAGGGCTATTGAAATTGGAACTTGATTACCTTATGGGAGAATTTTCTTAGTAATTGGAATTCATGAGTTTTGTCAAGTAAAATTAGTGACGAAAATGGAGAAGACATCAGCAATGGAGGAAATCGAATAAGGGAGAAAGAAAAAGGCAAAAAAAAAAAGAAGAAAGAAAAGAAAAAGGTAAAGAAAAGAATGTACTAATAAAAAGAAAATTGTGTTTGTAATACACTTTAATACAATTAACGAAAGAGCTAATTAGTTTGGGTGGATTCCGTTCCGAAAAGGACATATATAGGTCAACTGTGTGACTCTAAGGGCATATATGGACCAACTATGTGACGGTAAGGGCATTCTTGAGCTAAAGTATTAACGAAGGGCAAATGTGCTCAATTTCATATAGTACAAGGGCATATTTGGACATTTTCCATTCTTTCTATCTTGAGTTCCTAATTGTTCTTAAATTCTATTGTGTGTGGAACTACTCTCTATTATTGTGTGAGGGCACTTAATTCATGAAGGAAAGGTAATGTCGTTGACTTCTGTGTTAGAGCAAGTGAGCGGGTTATAAATAATGCGTGGTGCTTTCGAGTCAAATCTTGAGGCGAGGATGTTACGTTAGAGTACTTAATCTATTTTAAATATTCTTGGTGTGATGAGTAAAGAGAGTTGTTTAAAAAGGCTGTGTCTATATGAAGTGTAGTTTTATTTCTCGAGGACGAGCAATAGTTTAAGTGTGGGGTGTTGATGGTAGGCTATAATCCCGTATTTTAGTCGCTTATTGCACTCTAATTCACTGCACTTTACTTGTATTGAGATTTAATTGCTAGTATATTGCACTTATTATGTGTTTTATGCCTTGTAGGAGTGATTCTGAATTATGTAGATGTTGTGGAACTAATTCGAGCTATTTGGATCTTTGAAGTCTGAGTAAAAGCCCAAAGGATTAAGCCGAGATCGTGTTTGGGGGTCGAGGATCACTTCTGGACGTCAAAAATCAAAGAAGAAGCAACAACTGAAGAAATACACTAGTGCGATGCACTGGGCGACACAGCAGTGTAATTTTGTGTCAGGAATTGACAAACTTCAGAGGTTGGGTTTCTGTGGTCTGAAAAGAAAAAGAACTAATTCTACGCATCCTTCTACGCACAGTGCGATGCATGAAAAGCAATACGTTTGCAAGTTTTCCTATTTCGGCTAGGAAAGGGGGATTTCGTCTACGCCCAACCCTACTTGGTATAATTACATGAAAAAAAGTTATTTTCTGGACTTTTGACATACTTTATACCTAAGGAAGCTAAGGAGGAGTTGGAGGAGCAAAAGCACAAGGATTTCATCATTCCTTCCTCTCTCAAGACCCGAGTTTGGTTTGAATTTATGTTTTCCTATACCTTTTTTTTATTTGTGATGAATTGCTCCATGTCTATGGAGTAGTTCCCTTTAGGGTTTGATGGATTTGGTGTATTGATAACTGTTTGTGGATTATAACTCTAGTTTTATGTATTAAAGCGTTCTTTGGATGATTTAACTATTGCGTTTATATTCACTTGTTCATGTAATCGAGAGAGGCATAACTTGTGACATATTTTTATTATTTTGTTGGTTGAGTTCATAGATTCTTCTTAGTAATCGAAAGAGGCTAGTTGAATCATTGATTAAACCTAGTTAGGAGAATAATCGAAAGAGGTTTTTCTAAAGACCAATCCACTATGCATTCTTGCATATCATCACGTGCTTAAATTAGTTCATCTTGTGAGGTTGAAACTTAATCGAGAGAGGAGTTTTTGCTGAATGGTTGAACTGATAATTGAGTAAATTCGAGAGACTCACTTAAACATTAGAAGTGAATTATCTAGAGTTAGATCCCAAATAATTATCTTACACCTATCCTATTAACCCATATTTCCTCCCACTGATAACTTCCTTGTTTCGATTGTCATTAGTCAATAGCTTTAGATTCTTAGTTAATTTTAGTTAGAAATCATATATACCTCAATTGTTGATTCTCCTGGATAGCAACCAATCTAGAAACTACGAGAATACTGTTTAAATCCAATCCCTGTGGATACGATATTATACTATACTATATTTGATTAGCGAGCATAATTTAAGTGTGTGTTTCGAGCTCGTCAAAATCTCATTAGTATCTGATACAAGTAACTTAAATACCACTACAACCATCCCAAAATATGGTGTCAACGAGCACAAGAGAACTACTGAATAACAAGGTACAAGCAAAATCCACTAATACAACTGTCTGAATGTAAGAACAGTAAAGATAAAGATAACAGAAAGAGGACTTCAAGAACTGCGGACGATATGGAAGATACCTCGTAGTCTCCCTAAAGGTGGCAACAACTCAAGTCTGAAAATCAATTCAACCTAATGTACCTGGATATGCACACAAAGTGCAGGGTGTAGTATGAGTTCAACTGACCCAATGTACTCAATAAGTAACAACACTAACCTTGGGTTGAAAGCAGTGATGATCTCAGAACATTAGTCAAATGCCAATACCAGTAACCGATAACAATTCAGAATATAAAGAATAAACCGTAGAAACAGTAGCTCAATGATATCAAGTTCAATTTTTTCACATTTCAGAAATTTAGGCATCCTTTCAAGTATAACAGTTAAAGCCCAATACAGACAAAGCAGGTCAATTATAAGTTAGCATGAGGAAAATACATCTTTATGCCTATTTGTCAAGTCTACGTGTCAATCAATAGTATCATAGTGGATCCATAAAAAATATTTACACTTAGCAATATATGGGTGCCTGGCATAACTTTCCATCATCAAGCACGTATATGAAATAATGTGCCTGTGCCCACTGATGGCATGTCAGACTCCAGAGGGACGGATCCTTCCCAAGCACTAATCATAATGTCACGACCCAATTTTCCCTCCGTTGGGTATCATGATGGCACCTAGTCTTAGGGACTAGGTAAGCCTAACATTTACTGAATAACAACAATAATTAAATAACATCTAACAATTTTTGAAATATAAATCTCTATAAAATTTAAAATTCCCAAAACCGGTAGTACAAGTCATAAGCTATACAGAGTTTGCTATAATTTTCTAAATATAACTATTTGAAATAAAGTAAACAATGTGAATACAAATAAGAAGGTGACTCCAAATCCTACGAACGCAGCAACAAGTTTACCTTGAGTCTCCATCGCAACAGTCCGCACAGCTAGCTAGTGATCCACAGACTTCGAAATACCTGGATTTGCACAAATATGTGCAGAAGTATAGTATGAGTATACCATAGCGATACCCAGCAAGTATCAAGGCTAACCTTAATGGAGTAGTGATGAGGAACAGTCAAGACACCTACTGGACTAAATAACCTAAACAAGTATAAGTATAGGAACAATAGAGTATTATTCTACATAAAGACTACGCGAAGTAGCAAATAATACGAAAATTTCAGTAAGGAAGGAAAACAACAACTATCAGTGGAACACCATAATAATGACATAGAAGAATGAACGGGAACACAACCTAAATCCGATAATCACAGATAAAGAAAGGACAAGTAACAACTCAACAAAACGATCGCTTTCACACCAGGTTTTAGTCAATAGAATCCATGAGGTACCGAACCTCAGACTACTCACCACTCAGGGGTCCCAATACCTGAACCCTAACACTTGGCATCCTGTGCCCTCATTACACTTTATAACCGCACTGACGACTCACGTGCCAAATAGAGCCATTCTCACATAGAAGGCAAGTAAACAAGCGTGTGCATCTATATTTAGCATTATCAAGAAAACCTCTTAACCGATAAACGTACTTAACTACATGTATGCTTGTTCAAGTGTCCGAACATAGTTCATGCAAGCTAGTAAGTATAGGAAAAGAAATGGACAACACGTAGGATGTTTTCTTAAAACTTTTCACAAGATAAAGCTCACACAGGTAAGTGTACCACTACACAAATATCAACAACAAGAACGCCCTCAGGCCATCACAAGTCATCACAAATCAATCCCTGATACAACCCACCTTGTCTCGCCATGTGTGCAACTAGTAAAGTAATTGCCCGCCTTGTCTCGCCACACGTGCATAATAATGTTCCCACCTTGTCTCGCCACATGCGCAACCCACATATATATATCCTGCCTTGTCACGCCGTATGTGAAAATATCAATAGTAACAATAGCACGGCAGATACCTCGTGCAACCTAATAACACTCGCACGGCAGAAACCGCATGCATCACAATAACAACAACTGCATGGCAGAAACCTCATGCATCACAACAACAAGTACAACAACAACAATGACAATAATACCAGGGTACGATAAATAAGTCAACTCAGAAATTCCAAACCTCAAAGAAATGGAGGAACTAATTCACAAGGAGTAGCCATAATAGAGAATGCTAGTCATAATAAGAACAACTCAACAAGAAAGGAAATACTATGTAACAACGGTCCGGAATACACAGTTCGACAACGAGGGAGCTAACACAAGTCGAATAATTCCAAATAAGGACAAGTCAACTAAAATATAGGATATCTAACTTCTTTTAAGGTTGGGCAATTAGGAAATAGATACAACAAATTCAGCTAAGAAGAAGCAGCGAAAACAACCATAACCTCAATTAAGGCTAAACAATTACAGAAGAGAAAATTATAACTTCAATTAAAGATAAGCAGTTAGGGAAAGGATAACATGGCAATAGAAAGGTAACAATTTCAGTTAAGGCATATATGAATAAAATAAGCAATAAGAGTGAATCATGAAGCAATTAATTCTAATTAAGCAGGTAGAGGTGAAACTAGTAATTAAGACGCGTAATCATAATAAGAACAACTGCATATTCAGTGAATACAAGGGCCTAAGAACCCTAAAAGGCCAATTTTCCACAAATAAGTTAGAGCACGTACTCGTCACCTCGCGTACACGGACTACAATTAGCATAGAAGACTCAAATCCTAAGGGGTAGTTCCCTCACACGAAGTTAGGCAAGATACTTACCTCAAAAAAGACAGACCGATACTCAAAAATGAACTTCTCGGGTGAGATAGCCTCCAGACGGCTCAAATCTAACCAAAATAACTTCAAAGCACAAATAAAACTCATAAGAAACTATTCCGGATCATAAAGCCTTAATCTTTATCAAAATTTAAAATCGACCCAAAAGTCGACTCCCGGGCCCGTACCTCGGAACACGACAAATTTCACAAAACTCGAACACCCATTCTGATACGAGTTCAACCGTACTAAAATTATCAAATTCCGATACCAATTCGTCCCTCAAATCATGATTTTTCATTTTGAAAATTTTCTTCAAAAACCTCCATTTTCCTCAACTCAAAACACAAATTAAATGATAAAAATAAAGATAAAATCATGGAATATAATAAATTCTAGGTGAAGAACACTTACCCAATTGAGTTTCTTGAAAATTCCACAAAGAATCTCCCAAAACTGAGGTCTAAAACTCAAAATATGGAGAAAATGGAAAAACCCTCGAATATAAACTCTCTGCCCAGGACTTCCGCATCTGCGGACAAATAAGCGCATCTGCGCTATCGCATTTGCGGGCAGACGTTCGCATCTGCGAACTTGACTTACCAAACCTAGATCCGCATATGCGGACAATATAGCCGCACAAGCGGCGTCGCAAAAGCGATAATAGAAGCGCAGAAGCGAACTCCTTCGCAGAAGCGATCTCCTTCGCAGAAGCGATCGCGAAACTGCAGAAGCGGTCTTCGCACCTGCGTGCTAGCTTCCGTAGAAGCGGGCGAGCTCCTAGACCTTAACGATTGTAGAAGCGACCAGGCTCACGCAGAAGCGGAGCCGCACCTGCGCTCTAGGATTTCGCAGGTGTGAGACACCATACGCAGACCTGTCCAAAACTATGAAATCCATCTGAAACTCATCCGAAACACACTCGGGACCCCGTCCAAGCATACCAACAAGTCCTAAAATACCATACGAACTTAGTAGAACCCTTGAATCACATCAAACAACGCTAAAATCATGAATCACTCTCCAATTCAAACCTAATGAACTTTGAAACTTCAAACTTCTACAATCGATGTCGAAACCTTTCAAATCAACCCAGAATGACGTCAAATTTTGCAGGCAAGTTCCAAATGACATAACAAAGTTGTTCCAACTCTCGAAATTGCATTCCGACCTCGATATCACTAAAGTCAACTCTTGGTCAAACCTCTCAACCTTCAGAACTTCATTTTTTCCTACTTTCGCCGAAATGCTCCAAATTACCCTACGGACCTCCACATCCAAATCTGGACTCACGCCTAAGTCCAAAATCACCATACGAAGCTGTTGAAATTATCCAAAACCCATTCCAGAGTTATTTACACAAAAGTCAAAACTCCGGTCAATTCTTACCGCTTAAGCTTCCAAAACTTGAATCCTTCTTCCTATTTGACTCCNTTCCACATCCAAATCTGGACGCACGCCTAAGTCCAAAATCACCATACGAAGCTGTTGAAATTATCCAAAACCCATTCCAGAGTTATTTACACAAAAGTCAAACTCCGGTCAATTCTTACCGCTTAAGCTTCCAAAACTTGAATCCTTCTTCCTATTTGACTCCGAATCATCCGGTAACTGAACTCGATCATGCGCTCAAGTCAATACTTAGAATACAAAACTGTTCAGGACCTTACACCACCGAACGAGACTTAAATTCTCAAAATGACCGGCCGGGTCATTACACATAATCATTTAGCCCAATAGTGAGGCTTAGTGCACGTGTCGCCCAAAACTATAACACTTAACCCAATATGGGCCTGGCGTACGCGTCACCTCAAAATCAGTACCAAACCCGCTCTAAGGCCCAAACTCAGTCATTTGCCATTCAAGTCTTAGATAAACACATCTCAAATACTCAGATTAACAGAATTACCCTTAAGCGGTATTAACAACATGTGAGGAATCAAATAAGAAATACTGAGACACAGATATTATTCACGGATATAGTATCATGTCTGAGAATATGTGTGCAAATAAGTTATATAAGTAAAAAACAACAAGTGATGAATCTTCACTTACCTCTTCAATGCTAGCCAAAACCCTCCCAAAAATCGCCCCTAGCCGAGCTCCAAAAGTCCAAAATGATAAAAATGAATCAAACCCTCGATTATATCCCAGCCCAGTGATTCTCGCACCTGCGGCTCGCTTGACCGCATCTACGGTCCCGTAGGTGCGGCCCAAATCTCACTTTTGTGATTCCTCTGTGGCCTCCGACCTTCTGCATTTGCGGAATATGTCGCATCTGCGGAGGCACACCTGCGCTAAATCCTCCACTTCTGCAAAACTTTTTGCCCGTCACAAAATCTGCTTCTGTGAAAACCTCTTCGCACCTGCGACCTCGCTCCTGCGCTCCTTTCCACTTTTGTGGATTCGCAGATGTGGAGTCCTCTCGCACATGCACTTCGAGGAAGCCTCCCTAAAACCTCGCACCTATTCACAGGTGGCCGCTTCTGCGGCTTTGCACCTACAGCCAAAACCTCGCAGGTGCAGTCACATCAGAACATAGCCATGCTCTCAAAAGTAGTACCAAACATTATGAGAAGAACTAGAAATAGTACAAGAAGCAAGCCAAATTTTAGAAAAGGAAAAGTCGTAAATGAAAATAACAAGAATGATGAAAGATACTATAAATGTGAGAAGATTGATCATATTCAATCAGAATGTCCTGAATTGAAAAAGAAAATCAATAGAAACTACAAGAAGAAGAAATTCTTTGGATCATGGAGCTATGAAGAAGAGTATGACCATGAGGAAATAACAAGCATACTTTTCATGGCGATTGGAGAAAATAACGATAAAGAAGAATCTGATAAAAAAGGAACAAATAACTTGAGTCTCTGGCAGCCAAAGGAACCAATGAGGTACGTTCACCTATTTGTCATAAAAGTAATTAGCTTCAAAACTTTAATGAAATTGCTCTTGTCGATCTTGAAAAAGTTCTACATGAACTACGAAAGATTCAACGAGAAAAGAAACAATAGGAACTGAAACTAGAAGTATGTGAAATCAAAAGATATATATGCTTCAAGAAGAAGTTCATGAACATCATTTGCAGCCGAATGGTTTATGCAAGTCCACCAGTCACAACTTCATCAAGTCAAACGATTCGACTATATGTAAGAGCTCTAAAAGGGGATCAGTGAATTACAGATCTACCGAAGAATCTAGTCCCCCTTCTTATTTTTATTGTGGCAAATCTTGTCACATATCTAACCATTGCGGGTTTAGAAATAAAAAGGGTTGGGTCTGGCAGCCCAAAACAACCAATCGGGCAGACAACCCAAAATCTAACCAAAAAGGACCCAAGCAGGCTTGGGTACCTAAGAAAAGTAATTTGTTATTTTTGAAGGAACACCACAAGAAGAATCAAAAAGGAAAATAATACCTTGATAGCGCGTGTTCCAGACACATAAAAGGTGACAAACAATTTTTCAAATCAGTCACTAAACTCGATAGAGGATCAGTTACTTTTAGAGACAAATCAAAAGGGAATGCAATTGGAGTCAAAAAGGTTCCTCTCATCCTATCATGCGATGTATATGAAGTATACCTTGTGGATGAACTTGGATACAACCTGCTCAGTACTAGTCAGCTATGTGATATCGACTATGAGGTACGTTTTAGGAAATATGGGTGGATAATTAAGGATGAATCAGGTAAAAACATTCTCCCTGGAAGTAGGGATAGGAATGTCTATACTATTAGTAATGTCAATGTCACTTCAAACCTGGGTATCCTCAAAAGTTGATCATCGGTGATCCTCAAGAAGGTATGAAGACTAGAAGAGCACAAAAGCAGAAATCAAAAATTGCTCTCATCTCACAACTGGAACCAAAAAGAATCATCGATGCCCTTGAAGACAATCACTAAACAAATAAAATGCAATAAGAACTTAACCAATTCGAGAAGAATAAGGTATGGAAGCTAGTCCCTAAACCCTCCAACACATCTATTATTGGAACAAAGTAGTTTTTCAGGAATAAACTCAATGAATCTAGTTAAGTCGTAAGAGTTAAAGCCAGATTGGTCGCGCAAGGATACTCTCAAAAGGAGGAAATTGACTACGAAGAAACCTTGCTCTAGTTTCCAGGTTAGAATCAATTCGTATTTTATTAGCTTACATTTCTCACAAGTGTTTTAGACTTTTTCAAATGGATGTAAAAAGTACTTTCTTAAACGGATTCATATCTGAAGAAGTATTTGTAAAGCAGGCACAGTTTGGTAGACAAGCCTTTTCAGATCATGTTTATAAGCTCTCAAAAGCTCTTGTTAATCCTATGGATTTTATAGACAAGCCTTTTCAGCTCATGTTTATAAGCTCTCAAAAGCTCTTGGTAATCCTAATTCCATAGGAATATAGGTGTTAGGTTAGCTTGAATAGACAAGTAGTACTTTTGGAGAATACTACAAGTAATATTAACCCTGTCAATCAATAAATCAAATAAATTAATTTGACAATTTAAGTAGAAAACTCAACGGGATTGCTAGTTGACCCATAGCTCTGTAATAGTTTCTCCCACTAGATTAGTCTCTAATCTTGCCAACGTATTTTCTCTAGTTTCCTAGTTTACGACTCTAGATTAGTTATAGTTAACAATCATACATTAGAGGATTACTTGAATAGATTAATTATTTTAGTTTAATTTAGTTGATAGTTAATCACAAGTCCTCGTGGAAATGATACTCTACTCATTCTTTATTATTTATCGACCATGTATAATTGCATATGCGTTTTGGAGAAATAATAACTAACGCCAAAGACATAGGAACTCCCATGAGCCCATCAACCTCTCTTGATGAAGACAAGAATAGTAAGAATGTGGATGAATCAATGTGCCAAGGTATGATGGGATCACTCTTATATCCCACTGCCAGTCGACCAGATATAATGTTCAATGTGTGTAAATGTGTAAGGTATCAGTCAGCTCCTAAAGAATCTCACTTGATTTTCGTTAACCATATCGTCATATATCTAATAGGGACAGTCGATTATTGGTTATGGTATGAACACTCTAAGAGTTTTGATCTCAAAGGTTTTTCAAATGCAGACTTTGCAAGTGACAAAAAATTAACAGAAAAAGCACAACTGGAACTTGTCAATTATTGGGAAATGCGCTTATTTTATGGCATAGTAAAAATCAAATTTGCATGGCTGTATCCACTACTAAAGCAGAATATCTTGCAGTATGCAACTATTATACACAAGTTCTGTGGATTATGTATCAACTTTTAAATTATGATTTACATCTTAAGTTTGTTCTAATTATGTGTGATAATACTAGCACTATTTGTTTCTCCAAAATTTAGGTGATCACTCTAGGGTAATATATTGAAATGAAGCATTATTTCATTTGAGATCATGTTGCAAAAGGTGATATTGTGTTAGAATTTGTAAATACTACATATTAGCTAGCCGATATCTTTACAAAACCTCTGGTCGAAGAGAGATTCGGTTCACTTCGTGATAAAATTGGCATATTATCAATATCTATTCACTACACTCAAGTTTAGTATCTTTTATAATATATTTTATTTCCTTAAAAATCTTTTGAAACATTATGTTTTGTGTTTTTAATCTGTATGTGATATGTCTGCCATAATTACTTGAATTGAGATATAAACTGCCAGTGCAACCTTTCAGAAAGAAACTCATTAATTGCCTTTCACATGTCTCACTTCAATCAAGGCAGCCCTTTAGTCGCCCTCTTTATTCTTGAATACAACCCCTTCTCTCACCACTCAACCATCACCCACTGAAAACCCTTATTAGACATGGCAAAGACCAAACCTCTCCTTCATCCTCCATCCTCCATCCTTCGGCCTGTAACGACCCGACCGGTCATTTTCAGAATTAGCATCCCATTCGGTGGCATAAAGTCTGGAGTAGCTTTGTATTGTGTATTATGACTTGCGTGTGTGGTTGTATTTGGTTTTTGGATGATTCGGGATCGATTTGGAAGAATGATTCTTGTTTTAGAAGCTTAAGTGGTAAGAGTTGACCGGAGTTTGATTTTTATGTAGATGACTTTAAATGGTATTTTGATGATTCTAATAGTTTCGTATGATTATTTTGGACTTAGGCATATGTCTGGATCTAGATTTGGAGATCTGTAGGTTGATTTGATTCATTTTGGCAAAAATTGGAAAGTTGAAGATTTGGAAGGTTAAGAGATTTTACTACGAGTTTTATTTGTTGATATCGGGTTCGGATTATGATTCCGTGAGTTGGTATAGGTCCATAGTGTCATTTGGGACTTTCATGCAAAATTTGAGCTCATTCGTAATTGGTTTGATGTGTTTCGGCACTAATTTTAGAAGTTGGAAGCTCATTAGTTTATTAAGCTTGAATCGATGTACGATTCGTGGTTTTGTTATTGTTCAATGTGATTTAAGGCGTCGAGCGAGTTCAAATTGTATTTTGGAACTTGTTTGTATGTTCAGATGGGCTACGGCCATTTTTCCATGTATTGGACTGCTGATTGTTGTTATCTAGTGTTCTTCATCACGGTCGCGATGAAGCAATCGCGTTCGGGTAGAGTTTTGTGGAAGCCAGCATTTTTGTTCTTTGTGGTCACTAAGATACGACCATGTTAGCAAAGCTTGGGGACTTATGTCTTTGCGTTCGCGATCTAAGAAACGCGATCGTGTTTAAGGGAAGCTGGAAGAGGCATCAGGCCTTTGTTGTCTGCGATCGCGTGAATGACATTGTGTTCGTGTAGTGAGTTGGGGGTTGTGTGTCACATTCGTGACTTGTTGTACGCATTCGCGAAGGACGTTTGGTCAGCTATTAATATTTTTCTCCGTGATCGAGAAGCTAATTCTACGATCGCGAAGCTAATTCTGCGATCGCGATGAGTAAATACCTTAGCAAAATTATAAGCACTCTATTTCGAGGGCTATGTTATTTTTATCACATTTTGAGTTAGAGAGCTCGGTTTTGGACGATTTTGGAGTGGATTTTCACCATTTGGATTGGGGTAAGTATTCTTGACCCAAATTTGATTATATTTCATGAATTCATCTTTGTTTTTATTATTTAATTAGTGATTTGGATTGAAGAAATTAAGGATTTTTGTAAAAGTTTTCTAAAATGTAAAATGATGATTTGAAGGTTGATTTGATGTCGGAATTGAATAATTGTTTATGGTTGGACTCGTATCGGAATGAGTGTTCTAATTTTATGAGTTTTGTCAGGTTATGAGGTGTGGGCCTGGGGTTGACTTTTTAGTTTATTTAAAGATTTAAGCTTTATTATCCGGAATTGTTTCCTATAGTTTGTATTTATGATATTAAGTTGTTTTGGCTAGATTTGAGCCGTCCAGAGGTTGTTTCACATGAGAAGGTCACTTTAGAGTATTTATTTAGCTTTTTTGAGGTAAGTATCTTGCCTAACCTTGTGTGGGGGAACTACCCCTTAGGATTTGGGATTTATTATATTATTTGAATTATGTGAAATACGGGTACGCGAGGTGACGAGTGCGTACTCGGACTTATATGTGAAAATTGACCGGTTTAGACTCTTAGGCTTCTCTCATGTATTTATTTGAATTTGTTACTGTTATATCTTTTATTTGTCAAGTTTGTTCTTTCATGTATTTATTCAAAAAGTTTAGCACATATTATATCTTTTATTTGTCATATTTACTCTCACATGGTTTATTTGAAATTGTTGTTACATGTCATATCCTTTACTTGTCAAGTTTACTCTTATATGTTTTATTTGAAGTTGTTACCTCTTTTATTATAATGTGACCTCCTGTATTATTGAGTTACTCCTAATTGAAATTGTTGTTACATGATATCCTTTTGTTGTCGGGTTATTCTCGTGCATTTAGACGTAGTTACTAACTTATGCTATCTCTTTCTTTGTTAGCTTATTTCACACACTAGAATTTGAAAGTTTGCAATTTCATGGAAATACCTTCATTATTGAGCTTATTCTTAAACAATTAATTGAAGTTGAAGTTATTGAAAGTCATTATTCTGTTTTAGTTGAAGTTGTTGTTTAATGGGGTGTTGTTCAGTGTTGAGTTACTTCCCCGTTCATTTTGTTGTTATTGAGATTTTGTACACATCGTGTTTGAGCCGTGGGCTATGTGATGTGGTGATATTGGTATTGTTGTTGTTAAGAGGTTATGGCCTATGGGCACTTACAGTACGAGTTATGTCGTGTTGCTATGGTGTTAGCACATGTGAATTTGTTGTGTGGATTGATTGTTGTTATGCAAAGCATAAGGGTGGCATCTCACTATTATTGTTATGTGGAGCACAAAGGTGGCATCTCACTGGTGATGATTGTGTGGAGCGATACGGGTGGCTATTGTATTATTGTCAAGGTGGAGTGATGTGGGTGGCTATCGGAGTGATACGAGTGGCTCTCAGAGTAATAAGGGTGGCTATTGTGTAAATGTCTAGGCAGAGCGATAAGGATGGCTATTATGATGTTATAAATACGGAGATATAAGGGTGGCAATATCAAGGATGATATGTGATAGCCTGGGGCATTATGTTGATGACATTCGTGTGATGATGTAATTTTCCGTATGTATGTCATACACCATACGTGACTTGTGGAGTTTCTTTCAATGAGCTACTCGATGTCTTTGATATTACTTGTTGACTTGGACTATAATAGTACACTCGCACAAGCATACACCATAGCATGCCACTTATACCAGTTCAGGAGTATGAAACTTGATATTTATTGGTCATGCCCATGTATTCTTGTATTATCTACTTTTATTGTGATATTGAGCCTGTGATCATGTTGGGCGGATTGTGATAGTGAGCATGTGACCACACCAGGAGGATTGTAATTGTGAGCCTGTGATCATGCCAGGCCGATTGAGATATTGGCACGTGAGTTATCCATGCGGTTGTGATTAGTAATATGGGCACAAGGTGTCGTGAGTATATGATATGTGGTATGGGACTCGTGACTGGTGATTATGGGATGAGGTATCTCGGAGTAATTCATTGTGAGACTTATGTTAGAACGGCTTGATTAATTGGTTGTCATTATTTTCCTTATTTGGTTTCTCTGGTACTTTAACGGTGTCCTTATTACCTTATTGTTTATATCACATGTTGATTCTTGTTGCCATTTACTGATTCCTGCTTTCATTATTAGTTTTATACCTTTATACTGCATAGGTTATTCTGACTAGTAGGTGTCTTGACTTGTACCTCGTCACTACTCTACTGAGGTTAGTCTTGATACTTACTGGGTACCGATCGTAATATACTCATACTACACTTCTGTACATCTTTGTGCAGATCCAGGTATTGGAGATATCGGACTTAGGAAGAGTTAGATTATTGATATTAAGGTAGAGCTGCTTGGTCGTTGCAGTCTCTTGGAGTCCTTTCCCTTTTTTTGTACTGTCAGCTTGTTATCCGAAAAGTATTGTATTTTGATTATTGAGATCCATCTATATATTCATCTAGAGTTCGTGACTCTGTATTACGTATTCTTGGGAGGTTAATTTGATTATTGCCGCGTAGGCTTATTCAACTTTATATCAGCTTTATGTTAAACTTTGTTTTAAAATATCATTGTTAAACTGGTTTAAATTGTTGTAAGTAACCGGCTTACCTAGTCTTAGAGACTAGGTGCCACGATGCCTAAGGTGGAATTTTGGGTTGTGACATGACCGAACTTTACCAACCGGCCATGATGGCGCCTAACTCTCTTGCTAGGCAAGCCAAACATAAACAAAATGAAATATAAATACTAAAAGGACAAAAGTGATACAAGTCTAATGTCTCAACATAGCATAATAATGCCAATACATGATGAATCCCCCAAAACTGGTAAATACAGAGACATGAGCACTAAAATGGAAATACAAGTCTGCAAAGCTAAATAACAATATTGTCCGAAAATAAAGACAACAGTACAAATGAAAAGAGATGCAAAAACTGCAATCAGGATGCAGCTCTACCTCGTCTCTCAAACAACTCGCGAGAAAAACTCCGCTACTTGTGACTGGATCCGAGCCCTGGATCTGCGCGCGAGGTGCATAAGTGTAGTATGAGTACAACTGACCCCATGTACTCAGTAAGTATCATAACTAACTTCGGCGATTTAATAGATGCAAGAATTACAAATGATACTCGCTATAAATTTAAAACGTACGGAACAATAATACGAGCAAGTCATAAATCTGAGCAAGAATCGCCTTGGTACACATAATCTTTTAACATACTCTGCTCAGTCAATGATCCATCATATAAAGGAGATATGCAAATAAATCAGGTAAATAACCAAGAAAATTGCAAGTAAAGATGAAATGCAATAACCAAATCAAACACTAGCTAGATTTTCCTCAGAATTTCCATAATCGTACCAAACCACTGATCAGTTTTCCTTAATAACCACATGTACACCATCAAGAAGGAACATGAGAGGGTGATCCTAGGGGGGTAGATCCATATCCACACGTTGCACGGACAACTCATGTGCTGCACGATAACTCACATGCCAATAATATTCATATCTGGATCCGCAGACAACTCACGTGCCAATAATCATAATTCGCCTGGCGTTATCATAGGCTCAATATCAAAATCCACTCGGCGTGGTCACAGGCTACCAGTCCAGATCATATCACACAAAAAGCAGATATACAGGAATACATGTACATGATCAATGAATATCAAGTTTCATACTACTGGACTGGTATAAATGACATGCTAAGATGTATGCATGTGCAAAATTTTCTATCATAGCTCAAATCGGCAATTCCATAACGGAAATAGGAAATATCAAATTCAATCAGGAGATTAACCTCTATGTAACCTCAAAATATAGATCAAATATCTCACAACGGGATTAAAAATATGAGAAACATCACATCATAATGCTTAACAATCAATTCAAGACATATCATAGCCTAAGCACTACATGAGCTCAACCCCCACACATATGTGCCACCCATAGCACATAGCTATCGTAAATAACTCAGGCAACTAGTGCCTCAACCAATTTTAGATAATATACTTACCTCAAGCAAGCCAAATCACTCCTCTAATAATCCCTTCCCGCGTGAATCAACCTCCGGACAACTCCAATCTAGCCAAAATAACTTAATATCATCAATAAAAGCCATAGGAATTGATTCCAAATAATAAAGCTAAGATCTTTAACCAAAATCAAAACGTCAACCCAAAAAGTCAACCCCGGGCTCATACCTTGAAACCCGACCAAACTTAAAATTTTTGAACACCCATTCTAATATGGATCCAAATATATGTGCTTCATCCAAACCCGACCTCAAATCGGCCCTCAAATCATCAATTTATGCTTTAGAAACATTTTACTAAAAGCCCCAATTTCCTCACTTTAATTCACCAATTAAATGCTTAAATCATGGTTGGAATCATGAATAATTAACAAGTCCGAATCAAAACCACTTACCCCAATCCAAATCATGAATATCCCCTCCAAAATTGCCCAAATCCGAGCTCTGCAACTAAAAATATGATATAATAACCAAAACCCTCGAAATGATATATTAAATAGTCTGCCCATGTGTAGTCATCGCGATCGCGCCATCAATCATTGCCCAAGAAATGGCCTACACGAACGCGAGACCCAAGTCACGAACACGATGCATGAACATCCTGACACTATGCAAAGGTGGGCAATATATCGCGATCACGCCCCAACTGAACTCCCCCTTCTACGCGAATGCGACTACCCTTGCACGATCGCATTGGCCACTACCATCCAAACCTTTGCGAACGCGTCACCACTTTGTGAAAGTGAAGAACATTTCACCTGCCATCAAGAACACCCTACGCGATCGCGACTCCCTTCTCGCAATCGCAAAGAAGGAAACTAGACATCAGAATCAGCTATGCCAAAACATGGAGAAATGGTCTGAAACCCATCCAAAACACACCCGAGGCCCTCGGGACCCTATCCAATCACACCAACCAATCCCAACACATAACACGAACTTACTCGAGGCCTCAAATCACACAAAATAATATCAAAACCACGGATAGCACCTCAATTCAAGCCTAAGGAACTAATCCAACATTACAAATTCAAAACTTATACAGAAAATGACTAAACATATCGGAATGACCTCAAATTTTTCATGCAAGTCCTACATGATACAACGAGCCTATTCCAATTCTCAGAACTAAAATCTGAACCTGATGTTAACAAAGTCAACTATATGTCAAACCTATCAACCTTCCAAACCTTCAACCTTTTGCCAAAACATACCAAACTAACCTACGGACCTCCAAATCCAAATTCGGACATACACTTAAATCCAAATTCGGACATACACTTAAATCCAAATTCGGACATACACCTAAGTCCATTACGGAGTGATCTACACAAAAGTCAAACTCTGGTCAACTCTTATAACTTAAGCTTCCAACCTTGGGACTAAGTGTCCCAATTCACTCCACAATCTCTCCAAAACCAAACCAACCACCCTGGCAAGTCACGTAACCACAAATACACATATGTAAGGCATCAAATAGGGAAAACAAGTCTAATATACACAAAATAACCGGCCGGGTAATCACAGAGCCTTATGGACGAGCGCCTATGAGCGAGCCTACTACGGCAGAGCAGTTATATACTGCTCAAATCTCTGAAGAACCTGTAGAAATTGAGTCGTATGAGGGCTCAAAATACCATGATATTGAATATGAAACCAGCGATACTCCTGAGAAGACTCCCACAAGTCTAAAAGGGGCCAAAAAATGCCCGATGGAGCCAAATTTCAAAAGCTCCACTTACAAAAAGGGGAAAATCGAAAGAATAAGTTTGGACTTGAGGACAAGATGAATTTCTACGGTCCAAAAGAAAATCCAGGCATATTGCATACAAAGGGAAGTATTTCGCTTACGGAAGCACTGTAAGTCTGTACTCCATGAAAACTTCTCATTGTGATATTCTCTGTGTGTTTGAAACTCAAAATCTTTCATCTCTATTTTCTACTATTGGTGATGTTGTTTTTGAAGAACATGTGTTTGTTTTATGCGGATTTGTTTGTTAATGATAAAGATGATCTAGAGTTTATGGTGTTGGAAACTCGTATTATTCTTCATGCTTATCAATTTGAAAATATTTTCTCAATAAAATTTCATGGGTATAGTAATTTTGTGCAACATTCTTGGCTTAATGATTTCGAAGTATCTCTAGAAGAAGCAAAAGGTGTATTATCTGGGAACCCCCCCCCCCCCCCAAATAGGTCCTAAAAATATGAATTTTGAGCATCGTGTGTTGACTCATATGATTGCTACCACCCTTCTCCCTCGTACTAGATCCCTTAGCACATTGTCTAACAGAGATATGTTTGTCTTGTGATTGGAAAAGCAATTGACTGGTTTGTTTGGATATGTCAATGCATACTTCTCTACAAATATCTTGCCTTATGGTCTACTATTCTCTCATATTTTGCAAGTTATGAAAGTGGACCTATCCCCTTTTTCTCCCAAAAGTATTTCAAGAACCTATGATAAAACCATGTTTGCTATGATGTGATACATCCTGGTTGATGGAACTTGGGTTAAGAAAAACAAAGCAACAGATACCTTATCCCCAGCTTGGAGGGTGATGGAGGATCCAATCCTGATGCTAGACAACCAACTTCCTCAGATCAGTTATTTCTAATTCAACAGGGAATCGAAGGTATCAAGGAAATTCTTATGTAACGATCTGACAGGTCGTTTTGAGTACTAGCTTCTTCTTTTTTTTTTTTTATGTTTTGAGACGTTTTATAGCTCAATTTGATGATTTATGACTTACGTGTGTAGTCCATGTCCATTTTTGAAAAGTTTATATGTGAAATTTAAAAGAAAATGTGATTTTGACTTTTAAAATGGCTAGAGTTGACCATGGTCAACATTTTTGGTAAACGATCTCGGATCGGTATTTTGATAATTTTGGTAAGTTTGTATGACGATTTTTTCCTTGTACGCATATTTGGTTGGGGTACTGGGTGACATGAGGTTGTTTCAGCGCATAATGAAAAAGGTTGAAAATTTGAGTTTTAAACGTGAAAATCTTGAGTTTAATGATCAATTCTTGATTTTAGATGTTATTTTGATGATTTGAGCTTGTGAGTAAGTTTGTATGATATTATTATACTTTTATAAAATGTTTGGATTGGAGCCCGTGAGGCTCGATGAGTTTCAGATGCGTTGTGGATACTTTTAGCATAGCTAACAAATTCTGGTGTTGTGAATCTGCAGGTCTCGCATTTGCGAAGACTTTTTTGCAAGTGCGAGCTTTCACATTTACAATGTCAGGCTTGCATTTTCAAGGATGATCTGGGACTGGCAGCTTCACTTTTTCAAAGAGGGAGTCGATTTTGCGAAGGTGGGGTTCATCGCAATTGCGACAGATGTGTCGCATTTGCAAAACTGGGCAGTAGGAAGGCAACTTGGCAAAGTTAGGTTTTGCGAGGGATGGGATCTTCACAATTGTGATGGCTGTGTTGCATTTGAGATATTAGAGGGGCTCAGGCACTTATCACATTGCGGACATCGCAATTGCAAACAAGGCTTCGCAATTATGATACCTACAGCTGGGTAAAAGTTAGAAATTTTGGGACTCAGCTTATTTTACACCATTTTTGATATCTAGACTCTATAGAGGAGATTCTTTGGAGAGAAATTTATTTCCAGCTTCATAGCATAGTAACTTGAGCTTGTTTTCATTCGATTTTCATTACTTTCTCATGAATTTTCACTATCAAATCTAGGATTTCATAGACTAGAAATTAAAATTTTGGGTACAATTTAAAAAACATTATATATGTGGATCGGGTTATGATGTTGTTGTTGTTGTTTTTATTATTATTATTATTATTATTATTATTATTATTATTATTATTATATATGGATAAGGTTACATGCTGCAATAGTATTATTATATATGTGGATCGGGTTGCACACTGCAACAGTATTATTATTATTATTATTATTATTATATATAGAGATCGAGTTGCACGCCGCAACAATAATGGTATTGATATGTGACTCATGTTGCGCGACGCAATGAGAAGATGTATTATGGTTATTCTGGGTTGTTAGATTCCGCTACTGTATTGTGTTGTAAGACTGTGAAGTGAAGATATTCTGGGGCCCTCTGTCATTTATTTTTTATTTGGGTTATCATGTATTTATTTGTTTCTCTATTTCGTTACTGCTTTTCTGCTTATTACTCGTACAGGTTTATAGTGAGTGTCTTATCGTAGCCTCGCCAATACTTCGTCGAGGTTAAGATCGATACTTACTGAGTATATGGGGTTGATTATACTCATACTACACTTTTGCACTTCATGTGCATATCCCAGTGTTGGTCCCAGCAGCGTTCAGAGGTGATTGCTTGGACCTTCTTCTTCCAGGAGACTTGAGGTAGTGATGCTCGGCGGTCGCGGACTCTGGAGTCCCCTTCCTATATTCTTTGATGGATATCCTGTATCGGATAACTTTGTATTTTATTTCAAACTTTATATGTAGTTGTATATTTATTATCCGTTTATGCTATTT
>AWOL01S0048162.1:3796-16922 GCA_000715115.1 Nicotiana otophora
TGGGCTCGATACCTGGGCTCGATATCTGGCTCGATATCTGGGCTCGATCACAGTCCAGAATGTCCAACAGAAGAGGAAAAATTGCAACATCTTTTTAACTCAAATTTTTGATCCGTTAACCATCCGAAACTCACCTGAGGCCCTCGGAACCTCAACCAAATATACCAACAAGTCCAAAAACATCATATGAACTTAGTCGAACCTCTAAATCACATCAAACAATGCTAAAACCATGAATCATACCCCAATTCAAGCTTAATGAAACTATGAGTGTTCAACTTCTACATTCAATGTCGGAACCTATCAAATCAACTCCGAATGACCTCAAATTTTATACACAAGTCATAAATTACATAACGGAGCTATGAAAATTTTCGGAACTGGATTCCGACTCCGGTATCAAAAAGTCAACTCATCGGTCAAACTTTCAAACTTAAGTTCTTGTTTTTAGCCATTTCATGCCTAATTTAACTACGAACTTCCAAATAAAATTCCGAACACGCTCCTAAGTCCAAAATCACCATACGGAGCTGTTGAAATCATCAAAATTCTATTCCGGGGTCGTTTTCACAAAATGTTGACCGAAGTCAAACTTAGCACTTTAAGGCCAACTTAAGGAACCAAGTGTTCTGGTTTCACCCCCAAACACTTCCAAATCGCGAACCAACCATCCTCGCAAGTCATAAAGCATTACAAGAACCTACAAGAAGTTTTATTTTTAGGGAACGGGGTTCTAAAAGTTAAAATGACCGGTTGGGTCATTACAAACGTCCAGCCTGCCCAGATTTCCCTTCTGCGAGCTTCTTCTCGCTTCTACGATGGTCGCACCTGCTCCCACAATTCCGCAGGTGCGAATCCAACAGTTGCTGCCATTTTCCAGCAGCTTCTTCCAAGTCTGAATTGCTCCGTTAACCTTCTGAAATCCACCCGAAGCCCCCCGGGATCTCAACCAATTATATCAATATGTCACAAAATACAATACGAACTTAGTCGAGGCTTCAAACCACATCAAACAATGCCTAAATTACGAATCGTGCGTCGAATCGAATTATAAGTTTTTAAATCCTCCAACTTCTATATTTTGCGCTGAAACGTATCAAATCAATCCGGAATGACTTCAAATTTTGCACACAAGTCATAATTGACGTAAGGGAGCTATTTCCATTTCCGGAATCAAAATCCGACCTCGTTATCAAAAATTCGCCCTTCTGTCGGACTTTTTTCAAAATCTTATATTTTTCCAACTTTCGCCATAATGTGTTGAATTGTCCTACGGACTTCCAAAACCAAATCAGAACATACGCCTAAGTCCGAAATCATCATACGAATTTATTGCCATCATCGAAATTCCATTCCGGAGTTGTTTGCTCAAAAATCAACTCTCTGGTCAACTCTTTCCATTTAAGCTTCTAAATAAGAATTGTTCTTTTAATTAAATTCCGAAAATCAAACTCGACAATACCCACGGGTCATAATACATATTACAAAATTTTTCGAGACCTTATGCCACTGAACGGAGCGTAAATTCTTAAAACGACAAGTCGGGTCGTTACAATGCTCCAATTCAAGCTTAATGAAACTTAGAATTTCCAACTTCTACATTCGATGTCGAAACCTATCAAATCAAGTCCGATTGACCTCAAATTTTACACACGAGTCATAAATGACATAACAGAGCTATAAAAATTTTGAAACTGGATTCCGACCCCGATATCAAAAAGCCAACTCTCCAGTCAAACTTCCAAACTTTAAATTCCTATTTTAGCCATTTCAAGCCTTATTTCACTACGGAGTTTCAAATAAAATTTCGATCACGCTCCTAAGTCCAAAATCATCATACGGACTTGTTGGAATCATCAAAATTCTATTCCGGAGTCGTTTGCACATAATTCGACACACGGTCACTATTTAAACTTAAACTTTTAATTTTTTATCAAAATTCCATATCTCGGGTTAGGGACCTCGAAATTTGATTCCAGGCATACATCCAAGTCCCAAATCACAATACGGACCTATCAAAACTATCAAAATATTGATCCGAGTCCGTTTGATTAAATATTGACCAAAATTAACTCAGTTGAGTTTTATAGCTCTAATTCATATTTTAATCTATTTTTCACATAAAAACTTTCCGGAAAATTTTACGAATTGCGCACGCAAGTCGAGTAATGATAAATAATACTTTTTGAGGTCTTAGAATACATAATTAATTATTAACTTTAAAGATGACATTTTGGGTCATCACAAATACAATATGTAACAACCATCCAAACAAGCTGTAAATGACTATTTTATCTAGTATAAATTCTATTTTAAAAGGGTAAAAAAGATGAACGATATTTCGCTAAGAACCTTCGTATTTTTAATATAGACGAACGATATTTTATTTAGTATAAACTTTAGTCTTAACATACACGCTTTGTGCATGTACCCAATATTGATACATAGTTACATACATTACTTTTATGAATTACATTAATTTTTTTACATGATGTATTTCAGTTATAAAATAAAAAATTTAAAAAATTATATACTGATGAATATTGGTTTCATTTAGTTAGCTCATTATGAAAAAATCGTGTCATAGAACTCCTCATATGCCTTATTATGATTTCTGAGAAATGCTTTGGCAATATCTTATAAAATTTATTGCTATTTTGTAACTTATACAAACAAGTGACACAAAAATAATTTATTGCAGTTCTCTTAAGATTTGTCAAATAACGTAAATTAAAAAATTAAATCCATTGGTCTTTTAGACATTTGGGAATGTAGATGTTGGCTCTATTGCTCTTTGGGAAAGAAAAGTGACAATGTAAAGTTTAAAATGACCAATATTAAGTTAATATTTTATACTAAATAACTTAATAAATAAAAAATATAGGAACTTATTATTTGTTGGACAAATGCAAAGGAAAAAAATTAATAATCACTTGTTTAGAATATATTTTGTCTTTTACTATTTCATTCTTATTATTTTAGTTTATATTTTTATCAATATAACTCTCAATACTATATTGTAACTACTTTTATTTTATTTTTTTTATTTTACCATCAATACTATTATGTACTCTACAAGTTTTGCAATTACTTATATGATGCTTTTGTAAAATAATTGAATTGGATTTTCTAACTAATTAGTTGATTCAAAAACTTATTTTGTCAAATTAATTTTAAAAAGTTAATTATTCATTCTGAAAATTAGAGAAAATAATTTTTCTTCATTCAAATTCTAAATATTAGCTCATCCCAAGTTTAATAATCAACTATAATTATATTATTATCCAATAAGAATTCTATGTTCAAAGGATTAAAATATCTTTACGTAAAGAATTTTAGTTATTTTTAAAACTTCAAATATTAGAAAGATAATTAAACTATAGTGGGTAAAAATGTTGACGAACATATGATTATAATAAATTCTAAAATTTAATTATTTTTAACCACTCTATTAGAGAGTAAAAATCCAAACCCCACCCCACTCGGTTAAGTAAAATACCAAATAAAAAAGTGACTACAACTTTGAGTCGTAATGTTAACACGTTTAAGACAAAAAAGTTAGGATGGGATTAATCTACATAATTAAAATAAGGAAAAATTTATTAATAAGTCAAGTTTTAGTTGATTTCAAAGTCTTAGATATTATGAAGTTAATTAAATGACTATTCCTAGATAGTAGGGAATTAATTAAATAAATAATGCTAAAAATTAGCAAAATAATTAAATAACTATTTTGTCTAGTGTAAGATTTAATTTTGAAGGGTAAAAAAAGCGAACGATATTTCTCTAAGGGCCTTCATGCTTTCAATATAGTACTAGTTTTAGTGTACGTGCGTTACACGCGTACATCGCGTCAATTAGTATAAAACGCGTAAAAAAGAATAAATTAGTGAAAACTAGCAATTGATGTTAAATAAATGCGATATTTGTTCAAATGATTACAATAAATGTTATTACATTAATATAATAATTGAATTCAATATCTTCGAAATATATAAAGATGATGAATTTAGTTGAATTAGTTATATAGTATTTGGAGTTTTGGGATTTTATTAATTATTATATAGATATATGATATATTGTTATATCTCACGCAATATCTCTTTTATTAATGTTATATTCATAATATCATAATACAATAAAATAATAAATTAATTATTACTTAATTAATTGTTAAGTTTGGACAAACAGGTATTTTCACCGCAACTAAGCACACAGTCTTTCTGTTGGTATAAATAAAGTATAAAACATTTATGATGATCATAGTGTAAGGAATAAATTAATTTTCTATTTTATTGGACAATACAAAAATAAAATCTAATTTTAATTTATCAAGATTCCAATATAAATATTTTATGTAGAAAACTGAGGTTAAGTTACTTTATAACAAAAGATATTAAAAGTTTAAAAACGTGTTATGCTCTTTTCTTTTTTTCTTTTCATGGGTTTAGTCTAACATTAATTTTTTAATTTAAATATTTATATGTATGTTTTTAGCATGTGAAATTTGTTCTTTGTAACTTAAGTACATAAAACTCTTATTTGTTCATTTAAAGGTCATCAAAATTATATATACGATAAGTGAACCTCTTCTTATTTAACAATATTGGCTAATTCTTATTGGTCTAAGTCTAAATTCCTTCTATACATATTCTTCGAAGACCAAATAAAAGTTAACATTACCTTAAACTCATTCTGAATAAACTCTGCAATTGACAATTTTGCAATTTTAAAATCATGTTCATTAAGACAAATTTTCAAATTTATAGTTATTTAAAAGTTTCAAATATAATAATTTAAAGTTTAAATGTCAATTATAGTTATAATTTTTACATAGTATGGATGTAGATTAATTTATTTTTAAAATTAACATTAACAATAATTCTGACTTCTAGAAATTTATACCTAAAGTTAAATCAAAACTCTTTAAAAATAAAAGGAAAAACATTTAACAAGCATTGGTGATGTCTTTTAGGTAATCAATTATTGAAAGTATTTGTTAAAGAAAAATATACTAAGAATTATATACATCAGAGGCTAAGGATACGGATTAAACTCCTAAAGCATGTTTAAAGTCCACAAGGATATGATGTTAGTTTAAGGAAAGAATTGAAGTAAAGTAAATTTTAATTGAATTTGAAGTCCCAAATATTAGGACCTTCTATGTAGTTTAAATAATAATTTTGTTATAAAACAATTAATTGCTTTTGAACTCCTAAATATTAGAAAAATAATTAAATGATTATTTTATATAGTATAAAATCTATTTTTAAAGGGTAAAAAAGGCGAAAAACATTTCACTAAGGATCTTCATGCTTTTTCTCACGGCCCAATTTCACATGTAGGTCGTGATGGCGCCCAACACTACAGCTAGGCAAGCCAACTAATAAATTAAGCATACATTGATAAACTTTAAAACCAAGAAAATATAAACACAAACTCTACCAATGTGTGTGCCAAGACCTGGTGTCACAAGTGAATGAGCATCTAGTAGATTATACAAAACTCCAAATACTGTTTGAAATGAAATTGACAGAATGTAAATATAAGAAGAGACACTGGTAGCTGCAGAACGGCTCAGAAAGGCAGCTCACCACTATGCCTCGGGATGACGTGGGTATGTGATGATAGGTCCTCCACTAGTACCTGTCTCAGATCCTGCACAAAAAGTGCAGCAAGTGTAGTATGAGTACGTAAACAACGTGTACCCAGTAAGTATCAAGCCTAATCTCGAAGTGGTAGAGACGAGATGGCCGACTTTGACACTCACTATGGGTCAATAATAATAACTGAAATAAAACTAGGATATTTAAATCAGCATGATTTACAGAATTTACAATAATTTATTTAATCAGCAGAAATAATCAAATTCCTTCAAATGTAACAATTCTCAATATATTAATTAAATTCCTTCAATTCAAATAATTTCCAATTTATCAATTAAACCTCATTTACAGGAGTAACAATTAATTCCTTAACAAGCAAGAATAATAATTCATTAAATTCCAAGGATTTTTCAATTTATTAATTAGCTTCACAAGCTGAAATAAATTATTAAAGTATCGTGTAATTATTATTATTAAGCACGATTTCTGCCGAGGACGTACGGCCCGATCCAGAATGTCGTGTACACTGTCGAGGAACGTGCGGCGTGATCCATAGATGCATCTATCCTGCCGAGGTGTTCGGCCCGCTCCACAAGAAAGGAGGACATTTTTTATATGCCTCCGGAAAGAGAGTATATTTATTATAAGGTAAATTCGGGATGAGAACAATTTCTTTTAACAATTAATTGATTTGAATAGAAAATCAAGCCTATGAGATTTCCATCCTTTAATATCTTTATCTAACAATTTCCAATATATTCATATATATATCAATTAATATTAATTAATTAAAGAATATAATTTACACAAGTAATGCATGCTTTGAGTCCTAAACTACCCGGACTTTAGCATTAATAGTAGCTACGCACGGACTCTCGGCACCTCGTGCATACGTAGCCCCCACAATTAGCAATAATTATTTAATTTTAATCAACTATGAGGTAATTTCCCCCTCACAAGATTAGACAAGAGGCTTACCTCGTCTTGCTCCAATTTAATCCACTATAAGGTCTTTTCCACGATTATCCAACTCTGTCTGGCTCGAATCTAGCCAAAATATTTCGATACAATCACTAAATATTATAGGAATCAAGTCTATAAGAAAATACTATATTTTTAATAAAAATCCCGAAATTAATTAAAAATTCGTCTGTGGGGCTCACGTCTCGGAATCTGACAAAAGTTACGAAATCCGACAACCCATTCAATTACGAGTCCAACCATACCAGTTCCACTCAAATCCGACTCTGAATCGATATCGAAATCCCAAAAATTCGTTTCTATGAGATTTTTAAAAATTTCCCAAATTTAAATCGCAAAACACTAATTTATGGTGAAAATAATGATATACTTGTATATGTAGACCAAATCCAAGTTAGAATCACTTATCCCAATATTTTTCCCTTGAAAATCTGTCAAAAGTCGCCCCTGCTCAAGCTCAAGTTCGTCAAAAATGGCAAATGGGACGAATGTCCTCTGGTTTTATAACTTACAGCTCTGTCCAGTTCGACCAAGGAGCTCGATCAGGGGAGCTCAATCTCGAGAGTCCGATCTCAGGGAGCTCGATCTTGGGAGCTCGATCTAGGAGCTCGATCTTGGGAGCTGGTCATGGCCTCGATCAAATTCGATCTTGGGTCTTAATCCTGGCCCTCAAGCCTTGCCTTCGATCATGGTCCTCGAGCTGCACCTTCGATCGCGGCTTCGATACTCAGCCTCGTCTCTGGCTTCGACTCGGGCCTCGATCGTGGGCTCGATATCTGGGTTCGATCTGGGGCTCGATCACAGCCCAGAATATACAGCAGAAGGGAAAATTGCAGCAGCTTTTAAAGTCCAACTTTTGATCCGTTAACCATCCAAAACTCACCTCAGGCCCTCCCTACCTCAACCAAATATACCAACAAGTCCTAAAACATCATACGAACTTAGTCGAACCTCTAAATCACATCAAACAACACTAAAACCATGAATCATACCCCAATTCAAGCTTAATGAAACTAAGAGTTTTTAACTTCTACATTCGATGTCGGAACCTATCAAATCAACTCTGATTGACCTCAAATTTTACACACAAGTCATAAATTACATGACGGAGCTATGAAAATTTTCGGAACAGGATTCTGACTCCGGTATCAAAAAGTCAACTCATCAGTCAAACTTCCAAACTTAAATTCTTGTTTTTAGCCATTTCAAGCCTAATTTAATTACAGACTTCCAAATAAAATTTCGAACACGCTCCTAAGTCCAAAATCACCATACGGAGCTGTTGGAATCATCAAAATTCTATTCCGGGGTCGTTTTCACAAAATATTGACCGAAGTCAAACTTAGCACTTTAAGGCCAACTTAAGGAACCAAGTGTTCCGGTTTCACTCCAAACACTTCTAAATCCCGAACCAACCATCTCCGCAAGTCATAAATCATTACAAGCACCTACGGAAAGTTTTATTTTAGGAAACGGGGTTCTAAAAGTTAAAATGACCGATTTGGTCATTACACTTTTAATAATAACAACAACAACAACAACAACCCAGTATAATCCCACTAGTGGGCTCTGGGGAGGGTAGTGTGTACGCAGACCTTACCCCTACCCTGGGGTAGAGAGGCTGTTTCCAATAGACCCTNCAACCCAGTATAATCCCACTAGTGGGGTCTGGGGAGGGTAGTGTGTACGCAGACCTTACCCCTACCCTGGGGTAGAGAGGCTGTTTCCAAATGACCCTCGGCATCCTTCCCTCCAAGAACTCCCCACCTTGCTCTTGGGGTGACTCGAACTCACAACCTCTTGGTTGGAAGTGGAGGGTGCTTACCATCATTACACTTTTAATATAGTATAGATATAGATTACGCGCCTTGTGTGTGTTCCCCTATGATTGAATATTTAAAAGTTAGCATACATATTATTTAAAATATGTTCGAATGTAAAATAAATTTTTAGAATTATAAATTTCTAAAACGATGAATGCTTAATAAAGGAACCTTATGTAACATTTTCCTTTTCTTTCCTACAATCAAACTGTAGAATACAAGTCCGTTTAGGCCTCTAAAACTAGAAGCCTAAACAAATTTGTATTCTACCGTTTGATTGTAGGAAAGAAGAGGAAATTGTTCAAAGTTTCCTTTTTTTTCTTTTTCTGTTTGATAAACATGAAAGTTGTTGAAATATTCTTATATAAAATAGACAGTTTCCTTCATACGCAGTTTTGAAGGAATTGTAGTTAAATTAAAATTCTAAAATATAAGTTTAGTCCTAAATATTAGAGTGTGGTTTTTTTATTTAGGTGCAAAGATTTAGAAAAGTCAAACTGGTGTATTTATAATAAACACCAAAATTCTTGTCACATAATAAAGTTAAAAAATAAATAAAGAGAATAATAAAATTTTAAAGATTAATTGTTATTACAAATCCAATATAAGTGTGGTTACGAAAGGTTAAAAGTTAATTAGCTATGTTAATTTGAATACTTTCTAGTATTGAATATGAAATCCGCGTCACCGAGTTTTGAGAATTTATTTTCTTGACAAGTAATTGTAGCTAATGTTTATCATTAAATTTCTTTCTAATATTTTGTATAACTACATATATTTATGTAAAATAAGAGAAAGAAAAAACGGACTCCTAAACCTAAAAGAAAGGGGAAGTGCTCGATCAATAAGAATTGTTTATGAAAAATGTGTGATTTTCGTGTACTATTAATATTGGAATATATTTTTTTATTATATTACATAGTTAAAATAAGGAAAGATTTAATACAAGATTTAGTTGATATCGAAATCTTAAATATTAGGAAAATAAAATGACTATTTTGTCTAATGTGAGGTTGATGTATAAAGGGTAAAAAAGGCGAACGACATTTCACTAAGGGCCTTCGTGCTTTTAATACAATATTTTTTTTATAAAATACACAAATATTATATTAAAAATTATATTTGAGTTCTAAAATAAAAGTTGAAAAAAAGTATAAGTTTCTGAAAATGATATTCTTGATTCTGATTAGCTTATTCAATAAAGAAAGAAAATAAATACATAAATATTTATATTAAAAATTGCGTATGTGTTAAAATAAAAGCTTTTAAAAAAGTAAAAGTTTCCGAAAATAATAATTAGTGATCCAATTTAACTAACTAATAAAGAAAGAAATTTTGTCCACAGACGTCCATAATCATCTGAGACGACGATATATTTTTATAAGATAAAATATTAACTGATTTTAAAGTCATAAATATTCCTATATATTTCAAATAATTAGGAAATATTTAATAAATAAATTTTTAATTGATTTCAAAAATTTAAATCACATATATATTATATTATTAAAAGAATATGCCTGAATTATTAACAAAAACTAAAAGCTCTTTGCCTAAGTTCATGGTCAAATTTAAAAGTTTGATTCTTGAAATTTAAACTGTACCACATAAATTGAGACATAGAGTATTATTCTCCTAGTTAGATAGTGATATGCAATATCAATCAGTCACCCAATTTACGACTACATGCAATAGTTATATAAATTTATTGACAACTGGTCAAACAACTAAACAAAATATATACTCGAAAAAAAACATATATACAGAAAGGAAATTACCTCGAGAAGAATGATGCGGGTTCTCCGGAATCTAGCTTTTGCTCAGGCTTTGTGTCACGACCCAAAATCCAACTAGTCGTTATGGTACCTAACCCAACCCGTTAGGTAAGCCAATTATCAACTATCCAATTTCAGAATAATTATTAAAGCAATTTAAGTGAATAAAGGTCTTAATCTTATACAATCCCCAAGAACTGGTAGTACAAATCATGAGCTTCTAAGAATAGAGTTTACAAAGCGGAAATGAAATAAATATATAGTCTGTTTGAATAGTACATAAACAGAGCTTTTATAAAATCTAAGGCTACCATGAACAAGAGGCAGCTACAACAGGAACGCAGGTACATCTTCAAATCTGGCAACCATCGAGCACAGCAACAACAACAGCCAATATCTGCACGCAATGTACAGAAGTGTAGTATCAGTACAACCGACCTCATGTACTGAGTAAGTAACAAACCTAGCCGCAGGTTGAAAGTAGTGACGAGCTTCCATCAAGGTCGGGTCCATAACCAATAGTCTATAACAGTCCATAACAACATAAAGCAAATAATACCAGAAGTAACTTAGAGATAAAATGCTCAACCAAATCATGATTTCAAAATTAATAGTTCTTCATTTCAAATACATCAGTGAAAACCCAAATTGTTTGCCGCAATTGCCAAAAATATGAATAGTTTGAAAACAATAAATTTCTCCCAAAATCTTTTCAATAATAAAAATGTGTTTCATTTTTCCTTCCGGATAACCCGTGTAAAAACAAATGCATCACTATGTCCATCTGTCAAAATGTATGAGAAATCATGAATGATGTGATATTGTACAACATGAGGAAAATACATCTCTATGCCTGTATGTCATGTGTGCATGCCAATACGATGCAACTCAGTGATAAAATCATAAATAGTCCATCGGGCAGAACATCACTCATATACAGCCCCTCGGACAAACCTCACAGTCACTCATGCCACTCGGGTATCCCTCACAATCACTCATGCCACTCGGGCATACCTCACAATCACTCATGCCTCCCAGTCACTCAGCACTCGGCACTCGCACTCAGTAGGTACTTGCACTCAATAGGGGTATGTACAGACTCCGGAGGGGCTCCTTCATCCCAAGCACTATAATATGCACGGACAACTCACGTGTTACACGGATAACTCACGTGTTTCACGGACAACTCACGTGCTATAATAATAAAGTATATAAAGCATGTTGCAGACGGGCAACCCCGATCCACACTAATCCTCACAATCAGGCCCTCGGCCTCACTCAGTCATAAATCTCTCCAGTCTCTCGGGCTCACAATGTCATGCAAATAGCCCAAAAATGATGATATGATGTATCAATAAATAACAACAAAGACTGAGATATGATATGCAAAGAAATGAATATGACTGGGTATGAATTTTTATTTTAAGCAAATAATTCACAGCAATATGACCTCTGTGGGCCCCAATAATACTGCCACATAGCCTCAACATGATTTTTAATATACTTTTCAGCTCAATTTCTTTAACTCATAAAATCGCATGGAAAATGCCAAGATCATTTAACTATAAAATTCCACATAAATAATTATGTCACAATTTCTATAGTGCACGCCCACACGCCCGTCACCTAGCATGTGCTCACCTTCCAACAATTCACATAATACATATATTCATGGTTCATACCCTCAACACCAAGATTAGAAGAGTTACTTACCTCGAACAAGTCGAATCCAATGTCGAGCAAGCTAAACAATGCTCCAAAAATCCCATTATGAGCGTATCAACTTCCAAACGGCTCGAATCTAGTCACAAAAAATTTGATTCAGCTCACAAAAATTATAGAAATTAATTCTATATCAAAATACTAATATTTTCCAAAAATCCGAAATTACGCCCCAAAAATCACTCGTGGGGCCCATGTCTCGAAATCCGTCAAAACTCACAAAATACGACAACCCATCTAATTACAAGTTCAACCATACTAATTTCACTCAAATCTGACTCCAAATCGGTATTCAAACTTGAAAAATTTATTTTGTGACATTATAGAAATTTCCTTCTATTTCTCTTGAAGATTCACTAATCTTACACCAAAAATGAAGATTAATTCATGATATATAATCACAAGGGAGTCAAGAACACTTATCTCAAGTTGTGTGGAAATATTTCCTCTCCAAAATCTCCCAAACCGTGCTCCGAAATCCGAAAATGGGTGAAAAATGTCGAACCCTCGAACTTAAAAGATTCTGCCCAGTCATTCCCGCACCTGCGGACAAGATTTGCGTACCTGCGCCTCCGCTTGTGCAAGAAAAACGTTGCATGTGAGGACTTCACTTGTCTGCCCGGTTTGCGCATCTGCGAGGAAACCACTGCATTTGCGAGGCCGCATCTGCGGGAAAGATATCGCAGATGCGAAAATCCTTAGCTTCCAGCCATCTCTCTTCTGCGCGCAATCTTCCGCATCTGCGCTCACGCAGGTGCGAAATTTCCCTCGCACCTACGACCAATGACTCACAGTCCCTTCCCGCATTTGCGCTTGCCAGTCTCGCTTCTACGAGCTAGCACCTGCGATGGAATTTCCGCAGGTGCGATTGCATCAGATGGCAGAAACTTCAGCCTTTTCCCCTAAGTCCGAATTGATCCGTTAGCCATACGAAACTCGCCCGAGCCCATCGGGACCCCGTCCGAACATACCAACAAGTCCCATAACATAACACGTACCTACTCGAGGCCTTAAATCACACCTAACAACATCGAAATGATGAATTACACCTCAATTCCAAATTAATGAACTTTGAACTTTCAAATGCTACATCTTGTCCCGAAACATATCAAATCAATCCGGAATGATTTTAAATTTTGCACACAAGTCATATTTCACATTATGGACCTATTCCAATTTCCAGAATCGGATTCCGACCCCAATATCAAAAAGTCATCCC
>AWOL01S0048162.1:17153-44646 GCA_000715115.1 Nicotiana otophora
CGCCAACACCTTCGCACCTGCGGCCTCGCAGATGCGGAACATTCCTCGCACCTACGAGCACTGCCTAGTTCCACACTTGGCCGCTTCTGCGACTGATCTCACGTAGTGCAGCTTCGCACCTGCGATCAAAATCTTTGCAGGTGCGATTACACACCAGTAGGCAGCAGTTCCATCATTTCCTTAAGTCCAAATTTGATTCGTTAACCGTCTGAAACTCACCCGAAGCCCCCGGGACCTCAACCAATTGTATCGACAAGTCCCATAACATAACACGGACCTACTCGAGGCCTCAAATCACACCTAACAACATCGAAACGATGAATTACTCCTCAATTCAAAACCAACAAACTTTGAACTTTCAAATTCTACATCTTGTGCCGAAACACACCAAATCAACCCGGAATGACTTCAAATTTTGCGCACAAGTCAAATTTCACATTACAGACCTATTCCAATTTCGAGAATCGGATTCCTCGATATCAAAAAGTCAAACTCCCGGTCAAACTTCCCAAAAATTCATCTTTCAGCATTTAAAACCTAATTCCACTACGAACATCCAAATAATTTTTCGGACACGCTCCTAAGTCGAAAATCACCATACGGAGCTATTGGAATCATCAAAACTCTATTCCGGGGTCGTTTACACATAAGTCGATATCCGGTCACTATTTTAACTTAAGCTTTAAACCTTGGAACTAAGTGTTCCAATTCATTCCAAAACCTCACCGGACCCGAACCAAATTACTTCGACAAGTCACACAATAACTGTAAAATACAATTTGAGTAGTAAATAGGAAAATAGGGTTGTAATACACAAAACGACTGGCTGGGTCGTTACATTCTCCCCAACTTAAACATGTGTTCGCCCTTCCAAGCCATTAAATCATTGTTCCATCTTACCACACATGTACCCGGGGGTGAACCCACGTCACCCTATTCCATATAAGCTTGATAACATAATACAACTAAAATCAGTGATTTGACTTTAGCCCATAAACCTTGGAATTTAATTTCCACCCTTTAGAATTTCTTTCAAGACACGAATCTTATATTTACACACTGTATGAGTCCGAACAAGCTGCATCGAGCTATAACTATAACCACGGATATAATGACCCAACATATTACACAACTCGCATGCTCGTAGCACCATTCCCGCTCACAGTGACTACTCCAAAACCAACCACATACTAGTATTAAACCCATATCGAACCAAACCTCATCCCAAAACCTTCGTACACTGTTGATAATAAAAGAAACACGCGAAATTTCATGAACACTTACCAGATCAACAAGTCACGGAGTTCTATCGCTCCAACTAGAACCATAATCACTTTCTGAGCCGACTTTCAATATTATACTCCCGAATATACTGAAATCAAACCTGAAAGTACCCATTCTAGGTCCAATGACCTTACATTACTAAACACGACTATTCCACAGACATGTCGCACCGATATAACTCATAGCCACAACTTGTGCCATCCGTGCACCAATACACAACAATTCAAATGTACCCAGTCATGTAAAATAACTCAAATGAGAGAACTGCCCTGTCAGATTTACAAGTACCGCCACAACGAAATGCTGAAAATGCATCATACACCATAGAACCATCACCCGATTCTAACACAAGGTTCATACCTTAACATAACTCTGTTGCAATGCGTGACCCCATCCAAACGTTGGTCCATAATATATATCTCGAGCCACCCCGCTCAAAATCAATAACCACAGAGAGGCAAATGACAAAAAAAATGTCACACAAAACCTGAAAGAACATAACCATTACGAAATCGATCATGCAATATCCAAAAGCTCATCACGCTCAAATGCCGCTATAAAGCTCAAATAGAACCGCACCATCTGTGCACATAACCAATGAATCACAACTCCTCATAGCATAAAGGAGTAACTCACAGATCATTTCAGAACATGAATAAGTTCAACATCAACTAAATGGCACATCCCTCAACAATAGCAGTATGGAGCCAACCATTCCGGCTTGGTGTAGAATACATATCTTAATTGGGCCTACCAATGGACCCCCAAATCAACTCAGGTTACCCACAAATAGATACAAATTCCTCCGAAAATCCATAATGACTGAATCGCAATACATTTTATCATCCGGCTAGCTCCGGCCACAACTTCACAGTCCATAACCATGAAAACAATTTGCTCCTGAGAACTCCTAGTCTCCAAATTCGTAGAACACACGAATCACCATTTCTGATTCCATCTCCACCACCTGAATGTCTAACACATCTCTCATACACGATCATCACAAGAGGAATATTTCTCCCATTCTTTCATGCCACATAGCAGCGTCTTAAATCAGTAGTCAATCAGCCAGGAAAATGCCACAATACCTATGAAATACCATAATTCAAAACATAGTGCATCTTCTGAAATATGCACCCTTCTCATACACCTAGTAGTAATCGTATTCATCTAGTCATTTGGAACCGCCCATATTGTCTAAGCATTCATGACCATTCTGCCCAAACTCCGTTACCTTCCTTCAAGACTGAACTACCACCTTGTACATGTAAATTAACTTCCACACAACACATAACATCTATCTTGCCATCATGTGAAAAGCACAAGAATCTCATTATCAACTCTGGTCACCAGCAAATTACATATCCAGTTAGTTAGAAACCTTTATCTTGCTTCCTTCCAAGAGGAAATCACAATACACAACACGTTCTCCACACCGGTAGAAACCATCAAGAATACTTTGGGATCCATTTGCACATAATCAAGCCCTTAAAACTAAATTTCTCTAACTCGACCAAGCCATGCAGGTCGCCAAGTCCAGGTGTATTGCCACAAAGCACCTATAGAAAACCCCCACATCATAAGCACCCAAAGAACCGATCATATCCATTACCATACTGATCCAACCTACTACCCAGTTGTCCTATTTTCTCCGAGTATTTTCCGAATTTGTCTTCATATTGATACTTCTTCTTTCTAAAATACCACGATCTTTAACCACAACTCACCCTACAAACCTTGGCATAGAACCACAATGCCCTACCGCCCATAAGCAATTGTATTCTTCTTAAGCACCTTCAAAAATACCACAACTATAACACGCACTCTGAGAATATCTTATGTGAATTTGAAATTGTTCTTCTTACCTTCCATATACAAAAATATAGAATCCATAGTCACATAGAATTTTCGCAAGTCCAAGCACCATCAAACGCAAATCTCGGATTTTATCCATACACAAGTCCGGAAACATTCTCAATTACTATATATAATTCTCAAACCCACTGGAATTTTCTCGGGAGTCACCCACTTTGCTCAAATCTAATTGCACCCCCCAAATGGGCCAAAAGACACGCACCCCATTAGCGCCACAACACTCAAAGAAGTAACTCTACTTTAACGTCACATATCAAATTCATACTCCGTGCACACTACATCATTCACCAATAACAACTCACTCATCTCGCGAATTTCATATACTCATACGTGTAATATAATCCTTAACCATGAATTTCCTTATTCGAGCCATCCTCGATCTTAATTTCTGCAAGTCATAGCTATCTTACAAGTATGCCTCAAGCCAAAATTAAAATTTAACACCTAACCATGAAATCAAATTGTCAATAGCACACTCCCCCACTTGGCTCAAAGCCATAGATTAAAGCATTCCATAACTCACAATACCAATACTCTCTTACTGCCATAATGCCACAGTCAGTCCAACAAAACTTCTTCCCAAGTTCATACAACGTCACCCATAAAAAACCCTCAATCATCCGCTAAGCTCGTATTCATCCTCTTAACACACAAGTCAACTTTCTTAACCAGATTCAGATTCAAATCTCCACACATACGCTCCACTGGCAGAAAAGAAACCCTCCACTCACATTATAAGGAACACATCTACGTGGATTACTCTCCAGGAGATAACCCACCTCTCTAGCCTCAAATTGGCATCTTGTTATATCTTTTCGCAGCCATAATTTCTACGCAATCACTAAATCTTTCTTAGTCCAAAATCATTAACCACACATGAGGGATTAATTTACCCCAAAATTTAACAATGTGAAATATCCTTCAAAACATTTATACTCGAGATTGTACGTCACATCAAAACGAAAATCAAGCACCCAATGGCCTTTCCTTTACATTTCACAGAAACACTCCTGGTCATATTCCAATCGTCTAAACATATCTCGCGGTCACATCATACCCATCATACCGCCATTCCACCATTTATCGAACGACAAATTCCATTGTAGGGTCATCACCAGACATATGAGTCCAATTGTACAACTTACAACTGAAGCTACCGAGCTTAAGCTGTGATCTAATCATGACCTCAAGTCCTTCCAAACTGGTCCATCACCAAAACACATAATACACATCTCGAACCTCATCCATGGAATCATAAGCCGGCGATGCACAGTTGATACCGAGTGCTCATGTGCGCATACGAATACGTGGAAGGAATTCAAAGAGTTATGTCCCAAGCTGAATCAATCCCGCACGATAAGGAAAGAAAGATGGGAAGTATATATCCTAAATGCCATGTAGCCTCTCGAAGATAAGTATGGACATCATCATACCGATTCGCAAGACTCTACTAGACACTTGCTCATGACTTGTAGAACCTATGAACCTGGAGCTCTAATACCACCTTGTCACCACCCAAAATCCAACTAGTCGTGATGGCACCTAACCCAACCCATTAGGTAAGCTAATTACCAACTATCCAATTCCAAAATATTTCTTAAAGCAATTTAAGTGAATAAAGGTCTTAATCTTATACATTCCCCAAGAACTGGTAGTACAAATCATGAGCTTCTAAGAATATAGTTTACAAAGTGAAAATGAAATAAATACATAATCTATTTGAATAGTACATAAACAGAGCTTTTATAAAATCTAAGGGTACTATGAACAAGAGGCAGCTACAACAGGAACGCAGGTACATCTTCAAATCCGGCAACCATCGAGCACAGCAACAACAACAGCCAATATCTGCACACAATATGCAGAAGTGTAGTATCAGTACAACCGACCCCATGTACTTAGTAAGTAACAAACCTAGCTGTAGGTTGAAAGTAGTGATGAGCTTCCACCAAGGTCGGGTCCATAATCAATAGTCCAAAATAATCCATAACAACATAAAGCAAACAATACTAGAAGTAACTCAGAGATAAAATGCTCAGCCAAATTATGATTTCAAAAATAATAGTTCTTCCTTTCAAATACATCAGTGAAAACCCAAATCATTTGCCAAAATTGCCAAAAATATGAATAGTTTGAAAACAATAAATTTCTCCTAAAATCTTTTCAATAATAAATAAGATGTTTCATTTTTTCTTTCGGATAACCCGTGTAAAAACAAATGCATCACTATGTCCATCTGTCAAAATGTATGAGAAATCATTAATGATGTGATGTTGTACATTATGAGAAAAATACATCTCTATGCATGTATGTCATGTGTGCATGCCAATGCGATACAACTCAATGATAAAATCATAAACAGCCCCTCGGGCAGAACATCACTCATATACAGCCCCTCGGGCAAACCTCACAGTCACTCATGCCACTCAAGCACACCTCACAATCACGCATGCCACTCGGGCATACCTCACAATCACTCATGCCTCCCAGTCACTTAGCACTCGGCACTCGCACTCAGTAGGTACCTGCGCTCACTGAGGGTGTGTATAGACTCCGGAGGGGGTCCTTCAGCCCAAGCGATATAATCTGCACGGACAACTCACGTGCTATAATAATAAAGTATATAAAGCATGTTGTAGGCGAGCATCCCCGATCCACACTAATCCTCACAATCAGGCCCTCGACCCCACTCAGTCATCAATCTCTCCAGTCTCTCGGGCTCACAATGTCACGCAAATAGCCCAAAAATGATGATATGATGTATCAATAAATAACAACAGAGACTGAGATATGATATGCAATGAAATAAATATGACTGAGTATGAATTTTCAGTTTAAGAAAATAATTCACAGCAATATGACCTCTGTGGGTCCCAATAATACTGGCATATAGCCTCAACATGATTTTTAATATACTTTTTAGCTCAATTGCTTTAACTCATAAAATCGCATGGAAAATGCCAAGATCATTTAACTATAAAATTCTACTTAAAAAATTATGTCACAATTTTTATAGTGCACGCCCACACGCCCGTCACCTAGCATGTGTGTTACCTCCCAACAATTCACATAATATATATATTCAGGGTTCACACCCTCAACTCCAAGATTAGAAGAGTTACTGTCACGGCCCAAAATCTCACAAGCCGTGATGGCGCCTATCTCAATACTATGCAAGCCGAAAATATCAATAATCCACCATATCTTTTAAATTTGAAAACAAATAATTAAATTCAGCGGAAGAAATCTCACAATTTCAAATATAACACTCCCAAAACCCTGTGTCACTGAGTACATGAGCATCTAATATGAGTTCAATGTTTGACTGATAAAAAGCACTGTCTGAAAATATAGAGCAGTACAATAACTGAAGGAAAGAGAGACAAGGTCAGCGGATACCAAGCAGCTACCTTGATAGTCTCCAACTGATAGTACTCTGAAATCTAACAATCTCCGTGTCCGAAAGCACCTGGATTAGCACACGAGGTGCAGAGTGTAGTATGAGTACAACTAACTCAATAAGTAGCAAGACTAACCTCTGGGCTGAAAGAAATGATGAGCTTCGTAGGTACAGTCCAGTAAAAATTATGGTACGGAAATATAGGCATGCTTTCAAGTTCAACAGTTAAAATCAGTACAAATGAAATAGATCAATACTGCATGATATGAGGCATGTGACATCTCAGTAGAAAGACCTCATGTAAATACTGGTCACAAATTATCCAGTCACTTGGTACTGTTTATGGCCAGTCCAGCCCAGGGTTGTTCCAACCTATATATATATATATATGCACATCGACTGACAGTCAGTCACCCAGTACCGTATAAGGCCAATCCAGCCCTGGGATAATTTATCCCTAAATATAAATGACATGGACAAGATCCATGTCCAGATAAATCATTACAATACAAATAAGTAAGGCAAGTCCATGCCCTGGGAAAAATCCATTCCAAACATATATATAAGCAGTAAGTAAGGCAAGTCCATACCCAGGTAAATCCATCCCGAATATCGATGATCATCTACGCTCACTAGGGGGGTGTACAGACTCTGGAGGGCTCCTTCAGTCCAAGCGTATACAAAGCCAATATGGCCTACTGCAGACGGGCAGTCCCGATCCGTATAATAACAAAGCCTATAAAGCCTGCTGCAGGCGGGCAGCCCCGATCCAAAAATAGTAAAGCCTATAAGGCATGCTGCATGGGGGCAGCCTCGATCCATATAATAATAATGTATAAAGCCATTATGGCCTGCCTTCGTTACACAGCTCAATCCCATAAATATCCACAAAATGGACAATTATCACTGAGTATGAAATGTATATTTTTGAACAATTAATTCAACAACAACACAACCCCATGGGTCCCAAAATATTGTCATGTAGCCTAAACATGATCTTTATCACAAGCCTCAGCTCAATTCCTCTAACACGTGCCACATGTTCAGATAATAACATGATTCTTTAATTTTACAACTTCACATGATTTATTCAAGACACAATTTCTGTGGTGCACATCTACATGTTCGTCAACTATCATGTGTGTCCCTTCAACAATTCATATCATACCAAATTCGGGGATTCATACCCTCAGAACGAAGTTTAGAAGTGTTACTTACCTCGAACCATGTAATTCTTTACTCCGGTATGTCTTTGCCTCATGAATTGGCCTCCAAACGCCTCAAATCTAGCCACAAATAATTCGTTTCAGTCAATAAAAATGATACGAATTAATTCCATAAGAAAATACAAATTTTCCATCAACATCCTAAATTTCACCCAAAAATCGCCCGTGGGGCCCACATCTCGGAACCCGACAAAAGTTACAAAATCCGAAAGCCCATTCAACCACGAGTCTAACCATACTAAGTTTACCAAAATCCGACTCCAACTCGACCCTCAAATCTTCAATCTAAACCAAGAGGGTTTTCAAACTTCTCCAACTTAATTCACCAATTAAATGATAAAAATAACCATGGATTCGGGTAATTTAACCAATATTGAGTAAGAACACTTACCTCGTTGTTTTTCTTGAAAAACTCCCGAAAATTGCCTCTTCCCGAGCTCCAATCCGTCAAAAACTGAAAATGGGACAAAGTCCCATTTTCAGAACTTATACTCTCTATCCAAACCTCTCTTCTTCGCGAACGCGACAAGTTCCTCGCATTCGCGAAGCACAAAATGTGTTGCCCAACATTTGCTCTTCGCGAACGCGAGACACTGCTCACGAACGCGATGCTTTACGGAGCCCTTCTTCGCGAACGCGAAGGTAAAATATCCATGCCCACTATTTTTCCCTTCGCGAACGTGGGGAACAATCTCGTATGACTCCAGCCCCTCTTCGGGAACGCGAGACCCTCTTCGGGAACGCGAGACCCTCTCGCGAACGCAAAGGGAAAATCTTGCCTGCCTCAAATTCCCCTTCGCGAACGCGAGGGCACACTCGCGAACGTGAAGAATGAAACCAGAAAAATACACCAGCAATCTTCAGCCAACATGCTAAGTCCAAAAATGACCTGTTAACCTCCCGAAACTCAGCCGAGCCCCTCGGGACCTCAACCAAATATACCAACAAGTCCTAAAATATCATACAAACTTAGTCGAAGCCTCGAATCACATCAAACAACGTTAAAACCACGAATCGCACCTCAATTCAAGCCTAATGAACTTTGAAACTTTCAATTTCTACAAACGACTCCAGAACCTATCAAATCACGTCCGATTGACCTCAAATTTTGCACACAAGTCATAAATGACATAACGAAGCTATTCAAATTTCCATAATCAGATTTCGAGCCGATATCAAAAAGTCAACTCCCCGGTCAAACTTCCAAACTCAACCTTCTATTTTAGTCATTTCATGCCAAATTCTACTACGGACTTCCAAATAATTTTTGGAGAGGCTCCTAAGTCCAAAATCATCATACGAAGCTATTGGAATCATCAAAACTTTATTCCAAAGTCGTTTACGCATAAGTCAATATCTGGTCAACTATTTCAACTTAAGCTTCTAACATAAAAAATCATTCTTCCAAGCTAACTCCGAAATACCTTAAAACCAAAAACGATAATTTACACAAGTCATAATACCTCGTAGGAAGTTATTCAAGACTTCAAATAGTTTAAAGGAGCGTAAATGCTCAAAACGACCGGTCGGGTCGTTACAATCTCCTCCACTTAAACATATGTTCGTCCTCGAACGTGCCAAGAGTTGTTTCCAAGCCATCACATCACTATTCCATCTACCACGCACATACCCTGGGGTGATCCCACATGACCCTATTCTATATAGGACTGACAACATAACACAACTAAAAATCATTAGTTTAACCTTAGCCCAAAACATGGAGCCCAATTTCTAATACCCAGAATTCTTTCCAAGATCTAAATCTTACACACCGTATAAGTCTGAACAAGATGTATCAAGCCATAGTCATAAACCCAGATATAATCACATTACATACTACACAACTCACATGCTTGCAACACCATTCTTGATCACAATCACAGTAATTACTCCAAACCAACCAAGCACAAGTATTAAAACCCCGCATTCAATAGAACCTCATTCCAAAACCTTCGTGCACTGCCAATGATGAAAGAAACAATCGAAAACTCATAACCACTCATCAGATCAACTAACCATGGAGCTCTCTCACCCCAACCAGAACCATAATCACTTTCTAAGTCATTTCAATATTATACTCCTGAATATACCGTAATCAAACCTGATAGTACCCATTCTAGATCCAATGACCTTATATTATTAAATATAACTATACTATTGACATGCCATACCAATACCACTGAATCCACAACTGCGCAACCTCGTACCCAAAATGGAAGATGTCTCAAAGTAGAGAACTGTATTGTAAGTTCAACAAGTACTGCCACAACTGTGATGCTATAAGCTCATCATATATAGTGGACCCCATACACACAAGTTTAATAACAGTAACCAGCTCTTCTAGAGGTCACATTAACATCCCTCGCATGGACAACTCACGTGCTATGGTATCAATATCTGAACCTGCACGGACAACTCACGTGCTAATAATATCGATAATTTAAATATCAACAGTCTATCAACCAGGAGAGTATCGTAACACCTATGAATATCTGTAAATCAAAACAAAAGGCCCCTTTCAATCACACACCCTTCTCAGGGATCCTCGGGCAGTTATAACATTCCTCTAAATATCCGAAACTGACCATTCCGTTCAGAATTTGTGATCTTCCTTTCAAGAATGAATTGCCACATCGTACCTATAAATATAAATCCCTCACAACACACCGCTATGCTCAAATCTAAATTGTACCTCTCGAACAAGCCGAAGGACATGTGCTCCTTTAGCACAATCAACACTCAAATAAGTATCCCTACCCTAACACGACCAATCAATTTCATACTTCGTGTGCACTACATCCTTCAAAATAACAACTTACTCATTCCATAATTTTCATACTTTACTCGAGTCATCCTCGATCCCAATCTCTGCAAGTCATAACTAATCAACAAGTATGCCTCGGACCAAAACCAATACCACACCTAATCATGCAATCAAATCGTAGATAGCAGACTCCCCTACTAGGACCAAGGCCATATAACAAAACATCTAATATCTCACCATACCCAGTTAATATCTAAATTGACCATGCTAAGCAATAAAAGACCAACTCAGGTCTCGTCCCCCAATAATTCCCACACACGACCGATACACCCGGTATACAATTATAGTATCGCCCATCGGCGATGATACATGAACAGGTGAAACTAAGAACTCACGGGGCATATCCAGAAATGAACAAAATATGATGAAACCAGGGTCAAATAATATATATGCCTCCCTATGGCACACTAAGACAATACATGTGATCACCGCATCTGAAGCAACAACATCTGGCCTGGCAGGAAAAGCATAGAATCGGCCCTGACCGCCACCGGATCGCCCCCCCCCCCCNCGGCCTCCCCCCTCTTGGGCGACCCTTAGCTGACTGAGCCCCACCCTGAGCTGGCTGAGTGGGTGGTGGAGCAACTGGTACAGAAGTAGTAGCAGGGGCGGCTTAACAGTATTTGTGGCTTAAAGCCAATGTTAATAAGAGGCCCTAAACTTTATTTTTTTTAAAAACAAAAATCACACACATACGTGATGTATATATATATATATATATATTTGAATTCTATTTTTCTAATATTTTGAGATACAAAATTATTAATAACTTTTTATAATCGATCTCTCCTAAACATGTTTTGGACAATATTAAAATAGTTTTTAACTCTTTTATTTTAGTTTTGAACAACTTGATTCATATTTTTCGTGGCATTTTTAAATTCTAATAAATGAATAAAAGACAATATATAACTATGAAGTAAGAATAAAATGAGATGATAATAACACTTGAAAGTTATAATAATAGAATTTAATTCAAGAAAAATGATGACTTGATTTCAAGATATCTTTTTGCTCCTTCAATAACACAAAATGCTTGAAACTTCAGGAAAAACAAAAACGAATGCACGATATATGATATTAATAGTATTTTTGAGCTATGTGGGTTTTCGAATAATACTACACGTACAAAGTTATCAGACTTAAACCCGAAAAAAGTAAGAAACATAATATATAAGAGTATAAAGTTATGCAAGCGATTAACTCTTGGACAAACCAAGAAAGAAAATGAATAGTGTAAAAATATGATTTAGTACTACATATTTTCTTATGAAAACATGGATAAAAAGTGGAATATAATAATTTCACTTGTTAGATTTTTTGTTCATACAAAAAAAGGTTTGAAAGAAATTCACATTTATAAAAAGTATTACGCTCGCTTCAATTAGTTACACATCTATTCTTTCCTTTTATAAAACAAATATCTAATTTTCAAGTAAAAACTACTCATTATTTTCCTAAAACAGCCTATAAACCTATTTTGATATTTTAAAAAATGGGGCCCCCAAATTTGGGGGCCTCAAGCAAATGCTTTAGAAGCTTTACCCTATAGCCGGCCCTGAGTAGTAGCCTAACTCCTCTGTTGAACTGCACCTCGCGTACGGCAGGGATAATATTTCCTCACATGGCCCAGCTCTCCACACTCATAGCACTCCATCTCATGGAATGGTGGCGAGTTCTGAGGAAGACTTCGGGAACCAGAATGACTACCAGAAGGACCTGGTACATATGATCCTTGAACTGATGGTGCACGGAGTATACTCGGGGCTGGAAGTGCACTGAGTGATGACTGACTCTGATGAGAACTGTATGAACCATGGTTAGATAACTGACCCTCTAAAGGAACACCGTTGTAATCACTTGGACCACGAGGTCTCTTAGATTCTCTCTCTCCGCGTTCCTAGCTATGAACCATCTCTATCTGCCGAGCAATGTCCGCTACCTCATCAAACGTAGCACCAGATACTCTCTCCCTAGTCATAAGTAACTGCAGCTGATATGTGAGGCCATCAATGAACCTCCTAATCCTCTCCCTATCAGTGGGAACCAACCAGACTGCATGATGAGCCAACTCAGAATATCTCATCTCATACTGCGTCACAGATATATCACCCTGGCGAAGTTGCTCAAACTGTATGTGCAGCTCCTCTCTGCGGGACTGGGGTACGAACTTCTCCAAAACGACCATAGAGAACTGCTGCCAAGTAAGGGATGTTGCGTTAATAGGCCTACGCCTCTCGTAAGTCTCCCACCATCTGAGTGCAGCCCTAGAAAACTAAAAAGTAGTGAATAAGACCCCACTGGTCTCCAAAATACCCGCTGTCCGAAGCATCTGCTGACACCTATCCAGAAAATCCTGAGCATCTTCTGACTTAGTACCACTAAATAGTGGAGGTCGAAGCCTCTCAAATCTCTCAAGTCTCCTCTGCTCATCAGCTGTCATAATAGGAACTACCGGAGCCTGAGCAGCTACAGCCGGTTGGGCTGGTAGTGCCCCCGGTATCTGGAGTCCCTGTACTACTTAGTCTGGAGTAAGTGCAATAGGGGTATGAGTACCTCCCCGGGCCTGAGAAGTGGCAGGTGCGGCCTGAGCCGAAACCACCTGAGCAAAACCGTTGCAGGCTGCCAATATCTGGGCCAAAGTCTCCTGAAGGCCTGGAATCTCAATGGGTACAGCTGGTGCCTGAGTTGATCCTGTCGGCTCAACTATATCTTGAATCTACTCCTAAGCTAGAGCAACTAGTGGTACTACAGGTGCTGGTCCATTTGTGGTATGAGCTACACCTCGACCTCTACCTCGACCCCGGCCTCTACCACGTCCCTGGCCTCTCGCGGCCCTAACTGGTGGCACTAATGGCTGACCGTCTAATCCGGTAGTACGTGTTCTCACCATCTGTGAGAGAATAGAATAACAGAAATTTAGTTTCCGGAATCAACAAATTCGCATGACAGAATACAAGAAAGTGAAATTTTCCTAAGGGTTCTGCAGCCTCTCGAAGATAAGTACAGACGTCTCTGTACCGATCCGCAAGACTCTACTAAACCTGCTCATGACTCGTGAGACCAATGTTACCTAGGCTCTAATACCAATTTATCACGATCCAAAATCTCACATGTCGTGATGGCGCCTATCTCAATACTAGACAAGCCAAAAATCTCAATAATCCACCATATCTTTTTAATTTGAAAACAAATAATTAAATTCAGTGGAAGATATCTCACAATTTCAAATATAACACTCCCAAAACCCGGTGTCACTAAGTACATGAGCATCTAATATGAGTACAATGTTTGACTGATAAAAACCTATCTTAAAATATAGAGTAGTACAATAACTGAAGGAAAGAGAGACAAGGTCAGTGGACGCCAAGCAGCTACCTTGATAGTCTCTAACTGATAGTACTCTGAAATCTAACAATCTCTGTGTCCGAAAGCACCTGATTTGCACACGAGGTGCAGAGTGTAGTATGAGTACAACTAACTCAATAAGTAACAAGACTAACCTCTGGGCTGAAAACAATGATGAGCACCGTAGGTACAGTCCAATAACAATGATGGTACAGAAATGTAGGCATGCTTTCAAGTTCAACAGTTAAACTCAGTATAAATGAAATAGATCAATACTGCATGATATGAGGTATGTGACATCTCAGTAGAAATACCTCATGTAAATACTGGTTACAAATTATCCGATCACTCGGTACTGTTTATGGCACGTCCAGCCCAGGGGTGTTCCAACCCGTATATATATATATATGCACATCGACTGACAGTCAGTCACCCAGTACCGTATAAGGCCAATCCAGCCCTAGGATAATTTATCCCTAAATATAAATGACACGGACAAGATCCATGTCCAGATAACTCATTATAATACAAATAAGCAAGGCAAGTCCATGCCCTGGGAAACATCCATCCCAAACATATATATAAGCAGAAGTAAGGCAAGTCCATGCCCTGGGAAATCCATCCTGAATATCGATGATCATCTACGCTCACTGGGGGTGTGTACAAACTCCGGAGGGGTTCCTTCAGTCCAAGCGTATACGAAGCCAATATGGCCTACTGCACGCGGGCAGTCCCGATCCGTATAATAACAAAGCCTATAAAGCCTGCTGCAGGCGGGCAACCCCGATCCAAAAATAGTAAAGCCTATAACGCCTGCTGCAGGCGGGAAGCCCCTATCCATATAATAATAATGTATAAATCCATTATGGCTTGCTGCGTAATGCATCTCAATGCCATAAATATCCTCACAATGGACAATTATTACTGAGTGTGAAATGTACATTTTTAAACAATAAATTCAGCAACAACATGACCCCATGGGTCCCAAAATATTGGCATGTAGCCTAAACATAATCTTTATCACAAGCCTCAGCTCAATTCCTCTAACCCGTGCCACATGTTCAGATAATAACATGATTTGTTAATTTTACAACTTCACAGGATTTATTCAAGACACACTTTTTGTGGTGCACGTCTACATGTTCGTCACCCATCGTGCGTGTCACCTTCAACAATTCATATCATACCGAATTTGGGGATTCATACCCTCAGAACCAAGTTTAGAAGTGTTACTTACCCCAAACCGTGTAATTCATTACTCCGGTATGCCTTTGCCTCATGAATTGGCCTCCAAACGCCTCGAATCTAGCCACAAATAATTCATTCTGGTCAATAAAAATGATAGGAATTAATTCCTTAAGAAAATACAAATTTTCCATCAACATCCGAAATTTCACCCAAAAATTGCCCGTGAGGCTCACATCACAGAGCCCGACAAAAGTTACAAAATCCGAAAGCCCATTCAACCACGAGTCTAACCATACTAAGTTTACCAAAATCCGACCCCAACTCGACCCTCAAATCTTCAATTTAAACCAAGAGGGTTTTCAAACTTTTCCAACTTAATTCACCAATTAAATGATAAAAATAACCATGGATTCGGGTAATTTAATCAATATTGAGTAAGAACGCTTACCCCATTGTTTTTCTTCAAAAACTCCTGAAAATCACCTCTTCCCGAACTCGAATCCATCAAAAACTGAAATGGGACAAACTCCCATTTTCATAACTTAAACACTCTGTCCAGACCTCTCTTATTCGCGAACGCGACAAGTCCCTTGCTTTCGCGAAGCACAAAATGTGCTGCCCAACTTTTTCTCTTCACGAACACGAGACACTGCGCGCGAACGCGATGCTTTACGGAGCCCTTCTTCGCGAATGCGAGCTCCCCTTCGCGAACACGAAGGCAAAATATCCATGCCCACTATTTTTCCCTTCGCGAACGCGGTGAACAACCTCGTATGACTCCGGCCCATCTTCGCGAATGCGAGACCCTCTCGCGAACGCGAAGGGAAAATCTTGCCTGTCTCAAATTCCCCTTCGCGAACGCGAGGACCCACTCGCGAACGCAAAGAAGGAAACTAGAAAAATACACCAGCAATCTTCAGCCAACATGCTAAGTCCAAAAATGACCTGTTAACCTCCCGAAACTCACCCGAGCCCCTCGGGACCTCAATCAAATATACCAACAAGTCCTAAAATATCATACAAACTTAGTTAAAGCCTCGAATCACATCAAACAACGCTAAAACCACGAATCGCACCTCAATTCAAGCCTAATTAACTTTGAAACTTTCACTTTCTACAAACGACTCCAGAACCAATCAAATCATGTCCGATTGACCTCAAATGTTGCACACAAGTCATAAATGGAATAACGAATCTATTCAAATTTCTAGAATCAGATTTCGAGCCCGATATCAAAAGGTCAACTCCCCGGTCAAACTTCCAAACTCAACTTTCTATTTTAGCCATTTCAAGCCAAATTCTACTACGGACTTCCAAATAATTTTTGGACACGCTCTTAAGTCCAAAATCATCATACGGAGCTATTGGAATCATCAAAACTCTATTCTGGGGTCGTTTACACATAAGTCAACAGCCGGTCAACTATTTCCACTTAAGCTTCTAACATTAATATTCATTCTTCCAAGCTAACTCCGAAATACCTTAAAACCAAAACCGACAATTCACACAAGTCATAATACCTCATAGAAAGTTATTCAGGACTTCAAATAGTTGAAAGGAGCGTAAATGCTCAAAACGACTGGTCGGGTCGTTACAGTTACTTACCTCGAACAAGCCGAATCCAATGTCGAGCAAGCTAAACAATGCTCCAGAAATCCCATTATGCACGTATCAACTTCCAAACGGCTCGAATCTAGTCACAATTAATTTGATTCAGCTCACAAAAATTATAGGAATTAATTCCATATCAAAATACTAATATGTTCCAAAAATTCGAAATTACGCCCTAAAAATCACCCGTAGAGCCCACGTCTCAGAATCCGACGAAACGCACAAAATACGATAACTCATCCAATTACAAGTTCAACCATACTAATTTTACTCAAATCCGACTCCAAATCGGTATTCAAACTTGAAAATATTATTTTGTGACATTATAGAACTTTCCTTCTATTTCTCTTGAAGATTCAATAATCTTACACCTAAAATGAAGATTAATTCATGAAATATAATCACAAGGGAGTCAATAACACTTACCCCAAGTTGTGTGAAAAAATTCCTCTCCAAAATCTCCCAAACCTTGCTCCAAAATTCGGAAATGGGTGAAAAATGTCGAACCCTCGAACTTAAAGGATTCTGCCCAGTCGATCCGCACCTGCAGATAAGATTTGTGCACCTGCGCCTCCGCTTGTGCGAGCAAACGTCGTATGTGCAGACTTCACTTGCCTTCCCAGTTTGCATATCTGCGAGGAAACCACCGCATTTGCAAGGCCGCATCTGCGGGAAAGACATCATAGATGCGAAAATCCTCAGCTTCCATCCATCTCGCTTTTGCGTGCAATCTTCCGCATCTGCGCTCACGCAGGTGCGAAACTCCCTCGCACCTATGACCAATGCCTCACAGTCCCTTCCTGCATCTGCGCTTTCCAGTCTCACTTCTGCGAGCTCGCACCTACGATGGAATTTCCGGTGGTGCGATTACATCAGATAGTTGTAACTTCAGCTTTTTCTCCTAAGTCTGAATTGATCCGTTAGCCATCCGAAACTCGCCCGAGCCCCTCGGGCCCCCGTCCGAACATACCAACAAGTCCCATAATATAACACGGATCTACTCGAGGTCTCAAATCACACCTAACAACATCGAAACGACGGATTACACCTCAATTCAAAATTAACAAACTTTGAACTTTCAAATGCTACATCTTGTGCTGAAACACATCAAATAAATCCGGAATGACTTCAAATTTTGCACACAAGTCATATTTCACATTACGGACCTATTCTAATTTCCAGAATCGGATTCTAACTCCTATATCAAAAAGTTAACCCCCCGGTCAAACTTTCCAAAAATTCATCTTTCGGCATTTCAAGCCAAATTCCTCTACGGACCTCCAAATAATTTTTCGGACACGCTCCTAAGTCCAAAATCACCATACGGAGCTATTGGAATCATCAAAACTCCATTCTGGGGTCATTTACATATAAGTCGACATCCGGTCACTATTTTAACTTAAGCTTTAAACCTTGGAACTAAGTCTTCCAATTCATTCCAAAACCTCACCGAACCCGAATAACTGTAAAATACAATTTGAACAGTAAATGGGAAAACGGGGTTGTAATACTCAGAATAACCGGTCGGGTCGTTATACGTTGTATATGTATTAAATATTTATAAATATTTGATGGTTAACCCAGTTATTAACTTGAGATTGATGTAGGAACCCATAAATTTAAAATTCTTGATCCGTCTATGGAGAAAACTCGTATTCTATGCATGCGATAATAGCAAATAATGCATATTTAAATAACGGAATGAGGCAAGATTGTGATGACCCAAAATGTCATCTTTAAAGTTAATAATTAATTTTGTGTACTAAGACCTCAAAAAGAACTATTTATCATTCCTCGACTTGTGTGCGTGGTCCGTAAAATTTTCTGGAAAGTTTTTATGTGAAAATTGGATTAAAATGTGAATTAGAGCTTTAAAACTCAACTAAATTGACTTTGGTCAATATTTTGAGCAAACAGACTCGAATCAGTATTTTTCTAGTTCTGGTAGGTCCATATCGTGATTTGGGGCTTGGGCGTATGCCTGGAATCAAATTCCGAGGTCCTTAGCCCGAGATATGGAATTTTGATAAAAATTTAAAAGTTTAAGTTCAAATAGTGACTGGATGTCGAATTATGTGCAAATAACCCTGAAATAGAATTTTGATAATTCCAACAGCTCCGTATGGTGATTTTGGAATTATGAGCATGATCAGAATTTTATTTGGAAGTCCGTAGTGAAATTAGGCTTGAAATAGCTAAAATAGAAATTTAAAGTTTGGAAGTTTGACCGGGGAGCAGACTTTTTGATATCGGAGTCGGAATCCAGTTCTAAAATTTTTCATAGCTCTGTTATGTCATTTATGACTTGTGTGCAAAATTTGAGGTCAATCGGACTTGATTTGATAGGTTTCGATATCGAATGTAGAAATTGGCAATTCAAAGTTTCATTAAGCTTGAATTGGAGCATGATTCGTGATTTTAGCGTCGTTTTATGTGCTTTGAGGTTTCAAATAAGTTCGTATGATGTTTTAGGACTTATTGGTATATTTGGTTGAGGTCCCAAGAGCCTCGGGTGAATTTCGGATGGTTAATGGATCAAACATTGGACTTAAAAAGCTGCTGAAATGTTTGTTCTCTTCTGTTGGATATTCTGGGTGGTGATCGAGCCCAAGAACGAGCCTAGATATCGAGCCTAGGGTCGACCGTTAGGGTCGAAGCCAGAGATGAGGCTCAGTATCGGTGCCATGATCGAAGGCCCAGCCTCGAGTCCATGATCGAAGGCCCAGGCTCGAGGCCATGATCGAAGAACCAGGCTCGAGGCCATGATTGAAGGACCAGGCTCGAGGCCAAGATCGAAGGACAAGGCTCGAGGCCATGATAGAAGGACCAGACTTGATGCCATAATCGAGTCCTAGGCTCGAGGGCCATGATCGAAGCCACGATCGAGGCCCAGTTCCGAAGGCTGCCTCGGTAGATTTATAAAAGAAGGCATTCGTTCAATTCGCCATTTTTAACAAACTGGAGCTTAAGCAGAGGCGCTTTTTGATTTTTAACAAACTGGGTTATGTGATTCTAACTCAAATTTAGTCAATATACATGAATATATCATTGTTTTAACCATTTAATTAGTGTTTTAAGATTGAAATTTGAGAAATTTTAGAAATCTCATAGAAACGAATTTTTCAGATTTCTGTGTCGATTCGGAGTTGGATTTGAGTGAAACTGGTATGGTTGGACTGGTAATTGAATGGGTTGTTGGATTTTCTAAGTTTCACCGGATTCCGAGATGTGGGCCCCGCGGGCCATTTTTGAGCTAATTTCGAATTTTATTGAAAAATATAGTATTTTCTTATGAAATTGATTCCTACAAGTTCTGTTGACTGTATCGAATTAATTATGACTAGATTCGAGTCGATCGGAGTCAGAAAATCGAGGGAAAAAGCATACTAGGTTAAATTGGAGCAAGTCGAGGTAAGTGACTTGTCTAACCTTGTGTGGAAAAAATCTCCCCTAGGATTGGTATTGAAGTGATAAATTGTAATGTATTGAAAGTCGTGTACACGAGGTGACGAGGATGTACACGGGCTAAATGTGAAAGATTATATTTTCAAATTGTGTAGATCACTGTTGCGCATTAATTAAACTATTTTATTCTGATATATTCTTTATCATTGATTTAATGTTTATATTTTAAAGTTGCTTGACCTTTTCCTACTAATTGTTTTACTTGTTTAGTTGAAACTTGGTTTCTTTTATTCTATGCATTATTTGAAGTTATTTTTCTTTAAATTAAATATTATTAATATGAAGTATTTGACATTTTAAAATTTGGTATTAAAGCAACGTATTAAAGATTTTGAAATATTATTTTGCAAAATTATTTATTCCTGGATATTTTTGTAAGATTTTCGTACTCATTGTGATGGAGCCGTGATCTCTTTATTGTGAAAAAATATTATTGGTGATTTATTTTGACATGAGCCGTGAGCGCTTTATTGTGGAAAAATATTGTTGTTGAAATATTTTGGCAAGTTAAATTATTTGAGCACTTGAGGTTCAAATTGTGATATATTGTGATGTTGATACGCATGTGGTGGTATAAAGTCTGGGTGTTGAAACGCATGCGGTGAGATAAGGGTGGCTTGATATGCGTGGCTAGTAGGGTAAACTACTAGAAGTCATGCGGTGTGATAAGGATGGCTAAAACGGGAGATGCTTTTTCGGGAAAAATATTTTCTTTAAAATACATTGTGAAGGCTCCCGCGGTAAGATAAGAAAATGAGATATTGTGAATTTATTTTATGATTTGGGACTACGAGGCGGTACCTCGGGAGTGCCCTTGTTGATGTTGATTTATGGTTGTAGTTGCCTTTGATTTATTTATGATTTTTCTTAAAGTTGAAAAGAAATTTTGTTTTGTTCCACGAGGTATTATTTGCCATTATTTGTGTAATTAAATTGTGACCTACTACTTGATTTATTTCCATTGTCATTTTATTTTATTATATTGTGAAACATTTTACCATGCCATATATTATTATTTTCTAGTAGGGTCTGACCTGACCTCGTCACTACTCTACCGAGGTTAGGCTTGGCACTTATTGGGTACCACTCTGGTGCACTCATGCTATGCTTCTGCATATCTTTTTGTGCAGATCCAGGTACACCTTATCAGACCAGGCATCAGTAAACTAGTTGTACGAGGAGACTTCGAGGTATATCTGCCAGCGACCGCAGACTCCGGAGTCCCCTTCTATCTTACTATGTTGTCTGCCTTATTTGCTTTAGACTCTGATGTATAGAGACTTAGAGAATAAATTTTTAGAAGCTTGTGACTTATTTCTACCGGGTTTTGGGAGTTGAAATTGTTTAAATTATAGTTCATTTATTTCAGATATTTATTATTATTCCGCATTGATATGCTTATCTAGTCTTAGAGACTAGGTGCCATCACGACATCCTACGGAGGGAATTTGGGGTTGTGACAAGTTGGTATTAGAGCACTAGGTTCATAGGTGTTATGAGTCACAAGCAGGTTTAGTAGAGTCTTGCGGATCAGTACGGAGACGTCTGTACTTATCTTCGAGAGGCTATGGAACTGTTAGCAAATATTTACTTCTTTGATTCCTTATCGTGTGCCTTTGTTATTAAGGGTGTATATTCCTCGGAGTCTTAGAGATGCATGGCGCGCAGAGTGTGAGCAGTTGCGCCAGGGTTCTATGATTGTGTCAGAGTATGCGGTCAGATTCAGTAATTTGGCTAGGCATGCACCAGCCTTGGTTGCTACGGTTCGAGAGCGGGTTCGCAGATTTATTAAGGGTCTCCACCCTAATATCAAATACAGTATGGCCCAAGAGATAGAGTTGGACATCACATAACAGCAAGTGGTGTCGATTGCTAGGAGATTGGAAGGTATGCGGATCCGGGAGAGGGAAGAGAGGGAAGCTAAGAGACCCCGATATTTTGGCACATATAATAATTCTCGTGCCCCAGTTGTAGCCCGTCATGGTAGAGGTTATGTGAGTCGTCCTATTCATTCAGCACTTCCAGCTTCCAGTAGTATTCCGACTACTCCCAGACCTCAAGTTCCATATTATGCACTGCCAGTGTCTTATGTGACTCCTGTACGGGGTGCTTTCAGCGGGCAGTCTAGTCGATCAGGCCCGAGCCAATCCCAGCAGCCACGTCCTCCGAGGGCTTGTTTTGAGTGTGGTGGCACATCATGAGGGATTAGTTTCCACTCCACCTGCACAGCCAACTAGAGGTGGAGGTCGGGCCGGTAGAGGTCGCCCTAGAGGGGGAGGCCATGCCAAATATTATGCCCTTCCTGCTATGACAAATGTCATTGCATTTGATTCTGTTATCACAGGTATTAATCCGGTCTGTCATAGAGATGCATCAGTCTTATTTGATCCAGGCTCCACTTATTCTTACGTGTCATATTAGTTTGCCCTATATTTGGGCGTATCACATGATTCCTTGAGTTCTTCTGTTTATGTATCTACACCCGTGGGTGAATCTATTATTGTGGACCGTGTGTATCGGTCGTGTTCAATTGTTATCAGTAGTTTTGAGACCATAGTTGATTTATTATTGCTCAGTATGGTGGATTTCGATATTATTTTGGGCATGGACTGGTTGTCTCCCTATCACGCTATTCTTGATTGTTACAGCAACACGGTGATATTTTTCTATGCCAGGTCTACCACGGCTAGAATGGAGAGGTACCTCGGATCATGTTCCTAGCAGGGTTGTTTCATTTCTTAAATCTCAATGAATGGTTGAGAAGGAGTGTGATGTGTATCTTGCCTATGTAAGAGATGTTAGTATTGATACTTCTACCGTGGAGTCAGTTTCTATAGTAAGGGATTCTCCCGATGTATTTCCAGCGGATCTTCCGGGTATGCCACCCGACAGGGATATTGATTTTGGTATTGATTTTTTATCGGGCACTCAGCCCATTTCTATTCCACCATATCGTATGGCCCCATCAGAGTTGAAAGAATTAAAAGAACAGTTATAAGAGTTACTTGATAAGGGCTTCATTCGGCCTAGTGTATCGCCTTAGGATGCTTCTGTCTTATTTGTAAAGAAGAAGGATGGTTCTATGCGGATATATATTGATTACTGCCAGCTGAACAAGGTTACAGTGAAGAACAAGTATCCATTGCCACGTATTTATGACTTATTTGATCAGCTTCAGGGTGCTAGAGTGTTCTCTAATATCGACTTGTGTTTAGGCTATCACTAGTTGAAGATTCGGGAGCCAGATATCCCGAAGACTACTTTCAGGACTCGGTACGGTCATTACGAATTCCTTGTGATGTCTTTTGGGATGACCAATGCCCCAACAACATTTATGCACTTATTGAATAGTGTATTTCAGCCCTATCTTGATTCTTTCGTCATTGTGTTTATTGACGACATTCTAGTGTATTCCCGGAGTCGGGAAGATCATGAACAGCACCTGAGGACTGTACTTCAGACTTTGAGAGAAAAGAAGTTATATGCAAAATTTTCAAAGTGTGAATTTTGGCTTGATTCAGTGGGATTTTTGGGCCATATAGTCTCGTGCGAGGGAATCAAGGTAGATCTGAAGAAGATTGAAGCATTGCAGAGTTGGTTCAGACCGTCCTCAATTACGGAAATCCGGAGTTTCCTTGGTTTGGTAGGGTATTATCGTCGATTTGTAAAGGGTTTCTCTTCTATTGTTGCATCTATGACCAAATTGACCCAGAAGGGTGCTCCGTTCAGGTGGACCGAGGAATATGAGGAGAGCTTCCAAAAGCTCAAGACAGCTTTGACTACAGCCCCAGTATTGGTATTACCTATAGGTACAGGGTCTTATACTGTGTATTGTGACGCGTTGCGTATTGGTCTCGATGCAGTGTTGATGCAAGATGGTAGGATGATTGACTATGCGTCCAGACAGTTAAAGGTACATGAGAAGAACTATCTGGTCCATGACCTTGAATTAGCAGCTATTGTTCATGCCTTGAAGATTTGGTGGCATTACTTATACGGTGTCCATTGTGAGGTCTACACCGATCACTGGAGTCTACAACATCTATTTCAATAGAAGGATCTTAATTTTTGGCAGCGGAGATGGTTGGAGCTGCTTAAGGATTATGATATCATCATTCTCTATCATCCCGGAAAGGCCAATGTAGTGGCTGATGCCTTGAGTCGTAAGGTAGAGAGTTTGGGTAGCTTAGCATATTTACCGGTAGCAGAGAGGCCTTTAGACTTGGATGTGTAGGCCTTGGCCAATCAATTTGTCAGATTGGATGTTTCTGAGCCGAACTGAGTGTTGGCTTGTGTGGTTTCTCAGTCTTGTCTTTATGATCGTATCAGGGAGCGTCAGTATGATTACCCCCATCTGCCTGTCCTTAAGGACACAGTTCAGCACGGTGATGCCAAGGAAGTCACTATTGGATATGACGATGTATTACGGATGCAGGGCAGGCTATGTGTGCCTAATATAGATGGTTTGTGTGAGTTGATTCTCCAGGAGGCTCACAGTTCGTGGTACTCTATTCATTTGGGTGTTGCGAAGATGTATCAGGACTTGAGGCAACATTACCGGTGGAGGAGGATGAAGAAATACATAGTGGAATACGTATCTCGGTGCCTAAATTGTCAGCAGGTGAAGTATGAGCATCAGCGGCCAGGTGGGTTGCTTCAGAAGTTAAATATTCCAGAGTGGAAATAGGAGCGAATCACTATGGACTTCGTTGTTGGACTTCCACGGACTGAGCGGAAGTTTGATATAGTTTGGGTGACAGTGGATAGGCTGACCAAGTCAGCTCATTTCGTTCCTGTGATGACTACCTACTCTTCCGAGCAGTTGGCTCGAATTTATATTCGTGAGATTGTCAGACTTTACGGCATACCGGTATCTATCATCTCTGACCAGGCTACGCAGTTTACATCACGGTTCTGGAGGGCAGTATAGCGTGAGTTAGGTACTCGGGTAGAGTTAAGTACAGTATTTCACCCTCAGACGGACGGGCAGTCCGAACGCACTATTCAGATACTGGAGGATATGCTTCGTGTGTGTGTGGTATATTTTGGGGGTGCTTGGGATCAATTCTTACCACTTTCGAAGTTTGCTTACAATAATAGTTATTAGTCGAGCATTCAGATGGCTCAGTATGAGGCGTTGTACGGTATGCGATGCCGGTCTCTGGTGGGTTGGTTCGAACCGGGCGAGGCTAGACTATTGGGTACAAACTTGGTTCAGGATGCCTTGGAAAAGGATAAGTTGATTCAGGATCGATTTCGTACAGCCCAATCTAGACAGAAGAGTTATGCGGATCGGAAGGTTCGTGATGTTGCATTCATGGTTGGTGAGCGGGTCCTGCTCTGAGTTTTGCCTATGAAGGGGGTGATGAGGTTCGGGAAGAAGGGCAAGTTGAGCCCTAGGTATATTAGACCTTTTGAGATTGTGGAGAGAGTTGGAGAGGTGGCTTACAGACTTGCACTACCACCTAGTCGCTCTGCAGTTCATCCAGCATTCCATATTTCCATGCTTCGGAAATATTACGGTGATCCGTCTCATGTGTTAGAATTCAGTTCGGTTTAGTTGGACAAGGATCTATCTTATGTTGAGGAACCAATGGCTATTTTAGATAGGCAGGTTCGAAAGCTGAGGTCAAAGAACATTGCTTCTGTGAAGGTTTAGTGGAGGGGTCATCCAGTCGATTAGGCGAATTGGGAGACCGAGCATGATATGCGCAGCTGGTATCCACACTTATTCAATAGCTCAGGTACTTTTTCTAACTCCGCTCGAGTACGAACGTTTGTTTTAGAGTTGGAGAATGTGATGGCCCAAAATGTCATCTTTAAAGTTAATAATTACTTATGTATTCTAATACCTTTAAAAGCACTATTTATCATTCCTTGACTTGTGTGCGCAGTCCGTAAACTTTTTCGAAAAAGTTTTATGTGAAAATTGGATTAAAATGTGAATTAGAGCTTTAAAACTCAACTAAGTTGACTTTGGTCAACATTTTGAGCAAATAGACTCGGATCAGTGTTTTGACAGTTACGGTAGGTCCGTATCGTGATTTGGGACTTGGACGTATGCCCGGAATCAAATTCCGAGGTCCCTAGCCCGAGATATGAAATTTTGATGAAAAATTAAAAGTTTAAGTTCAAAATAGTGAACGGATGTCGCATTATGTGCAAATAACCCCGGAATAAAATTTTGATGATTCCAACAGCTCCGTATGGTGATTTTGGACTTAGGAACGTGATCGGAATTTTATTTGGAAGTCCGTAGTAAAATTAGGCTTGAAATGGCTAAAATAAGAATTTAAGGTTTGGAAGTTTGATCGGGGAGATAACTTTTTGATATCAGAGTCGGAATCCAGTTCCAAAATATTTCATAGCTTTCTTAGGTCATTTATGACTTGTGTGCAAAATTTGAGGTCAATCGGACTTGATTTGATAAGTTTCGACATCGAATGTAGAAGTTGGTAATTCTAAGTTTCATTAAGCTTGAATTGGAGCATGATTCGTGATTTTAGCATCGTTTTATATGATTTGAGGTTTCAAATAAGTTCGTATGATGTTTTAGGACTTGTTGGTATATTTGGTTGAGGTCTCGAGGGCCTCGGGTGAGTTTCGGATGGTTAACGGATCAAAACTTAGACTTAAAAAGCTGCTGCAATTTTTGTTCTCTTCTGCTGGATGCTGCGCCCCTCTTTCTCGCGAAATCGGGTTTTGACATTGACAACTATTTTAAAAGGAAGGGTTACTAAAAGAGAGAGTCACCACCTAATGGATTAAGGTGCGTTAGGGCACCTATTGCAAATGACTCGGGTTTAGTAGTTTACGTCACCAAAGATCGGGTAAGGGCTCAAATTACCTCGAGAAGAAGGTGTTAGGCACTCCTCGAGGTCCACAACGGTGGGTCCCGGCCGAACTCAAATCATGTGAATTAGTCTAAGAGAAAAGAAACAATTGACAAATGAAATAAACAATTTATTTTAAAATAGAAATGGGGGGGTCCTAAGTTTTTTAGCCTAAAGGATCACCCCGTGCAACATAAATAGTACTTCGTAACTCCCTCAAGACGGGGTGTTACTCACTTTATTCAGCGGGCACAAACTATCATCTCCTACTACCCGATTTCTATCTTTAAGTTGTTTACCTAAAGCGCTCTAGTCAATTCTAAAGTTGCACTACCCGTCCCATGCCTAGGGTCCATGAGGCATTTGGACCTCTATTTCAGGGTGGTTCTAGACCTTAACTTAGGTTGCTCAAAAGGAGAAAACTAGGCGACATACAAAA
>AWOL01S0048162.1:45955-69764 GCA_000715115.1 Nicotiana otophora
TTAGGACTTTCAAATAGAAACAAGTATGGGCTCAAGTTACCCTCCGCATTTAGACATCAAATGCACGCCAAACTAATTAGCATTGACAATTGCAGATTTTAATAAGTTAAGGTTGCAGAACCCAATAGGCAGGATCTCTATGTGACACTGAATTTAATGAGCAGACATTTTATACGTAAAAGCCTTTTCTCTTAATACAATTTCTAAAACTAACATAATTGCCTACTGATTGCAGGTATAAGGGATTAAGACCTATAGGCATGATGATTAGGTGATTCACGCAGTAACTAATAATGGTAATCATAGGAATATGTTCAGAATTTCTTAATCGAGTCTTATAGGCATGGTTTATAAAATGGTAATTAGCACAGTGTTGAAAACTCTTAAAGAAACGAGCAGGGCGATAATTAAAACGGATTCAGACTCTATAGGCATGGTTTCTAGAATTAAAACTGATTTTATATCCTATAGGCATGATTTCTATAATAAAAAACTGATTTTAGATCCTATAGGCATGGCATCTAATTTGTAGATTAAACCGTAGGTAAACGGAATCCTATGCACACATTGAGATATTAATCATTCAATATCCTATAAGCATGGTTTCTAACATGTAAAAGCAGAACACATTTGAACCAAATAAAGAACCTATAGGCAGGCTTTCTAACGCACATTTGAGCAAAGTAATGAACCTATATGCCGGATTTTTACCCATTTTCAATACAAGTGTAAGATAAAACCCTTTTTCCAATTTCACTAATACCCCCAAAATGTTATTACAAGAATTATTACAGACCATAATGAATGGAATAAATTACAAAGTAGAACAACTAAGGTAGCCTACAGCAGGCCAAAATATATACCTAGCCAAGCCAAGCCTTCATTCTCATGCCTCATAACAGCCCAAAATTACATCTTCATGGACATAAGGCAGCCAGGAATTAAGTGATTCACCCAGTGGGCATAAAACAGAGTTGAGCATATAGAACCAAAACCCTAGTGTGTCATAGTTCCCAAGGGCTTCAAGAACCCAGGGCAGTGCTTACATTAGGGAGGTTAACAGAGATAATTCAGAGGAGAGACTAGGGACCAAGTCCTAGTGTGTCAGAGTTCATGAGGGTATCAAATGAACCCTGAGCAGTGCTCACACTAGGGAGGTCAAAGGACAGAACCTACGTAGCCTTAGCTTTCAGCCGGCTAAGAATGGGATTCAAAGAGCTTAGGTGACAAGTGAAAGAAGGGATCAAAGTTGAGAAACAGGAATTGAGGGATTTAAACAGACACGACCAAATTGTTAAAACAGTTGAATAAATCACAAAACTTTAAAAAGCAAGATGAATCTAAACTGAGAAATAGGTCCCACACTTAGTGCAGAAGTAGTCATATGCTGAAAAGAAGTTGAGAAAAGAACATGTTTGCAGGATTGACAAAGACTGTTGTACACAGGTGCAAAACAGGTTGAAACATGGTTGCATTATGCTAAGTACACAACCTTGTATTGTTACCAAGAAAAAAGGACAGTATTGTGATGAGTCAAATAATCATAGAAAGAGTGGGACATCATGTTGGCACAGGGGTGAGATTACAATCACAAATTAAGACACATATGCAAAACTATTACTATAGAGTGGAAGGTAAAATCATATCAAGTAGCAGATATAGGCATTCAAGCTTTGTCATAGTGGTCTAATTAGCTAAAGATGATCCGGTTATAACAAAGGTTTAGCCTAACATTGCAAAGTAACAATTCAAACATGATGAGACAATTGTTCCAAATCACAAGCAAACACCAGAGGGGTATGGGGTCGAGTGATCATGTTGAGTGACACAATAGCAGAGAGGCAGATTATGACTAACAATGAAGGTCTTAACACAGGCTAACACAAATGTGAGGCATCCACTACAGGGATTCAGGACAAAGTAAGTAAATATGTTCATGAGCATTCAGGAGTCAATTCACTCACTGAATAAACCTTAAGAAGATTCAGATAAATCAGGCTAGGAGTAGATAACTTCAGAACTGGTAGCATTAAGAGCAGTTAAATGCTAAAGAGACTAAAAGGATACAAAGTTGACAGAACGATGCCTAAACATAACTCAAAAGCACATTGAACCATGGATTCAGAAGTAAGAACACATACAAATCAGAGACACGTAAGGATGAAATATCACAAGTCAAGTGACTTACCAGTTAAGCGAAAATGCATAAAATTACAAAAGTCCACAATATTCTGAATAGCAAGATAACAACAACAACAACCCAGTATAATCCCACTAGTGGGGTCTGGAGATGGTGGTTTGTACGCAGACCTTACCCCTACCCTAGGGTAGAAAGGTTATTTCCGATAGACCCTCAGCTCCCTCCCTTCAAGAACTCCCCACCTTGCTCTTGGGGTGACTCGAACTCAACCTCTTGGTTGGAATCGGTAAGAAACAAAGGGGAATTCAGACCCTAGTTGGCAGAAGTCGAAGATTGGCCGAAATCTCGGCTAATCGGACCCATATAGCCATGGTTGTGAAGCATATGGACGAGATACGTGTCCAGATTCAAGTAGTCAAGAGGAAATGGTCGAAATATGAGGTGTAGTACTTGCTATGTTTAGGCAAGTACTAAGAGGTAACATAGAATCGTAGGAGATGGTGGTATAATACACAGAAGGTACCCAAATCATGGAAATATCCATGATTGAGGCAGATTCGGAGAGGTTTTTTGAGAGGTGGAGGGTTAGGAGTTTTAGAGAAGAGAGAAGAGATAGGCGGCGGGTTTGGAGGGAATGGGGTTAGGGTTTAGGGTTGAGTGATATAAGGAAAGGGGGAAGTCGTTTGTGAGTCGTTGATCATTTTTGATCAATGGCTGGGATTTGAGAAGGGGTTAGGTTGGGTTTGGATTGGGTTGGGTCGTTTAGGATTGGGCTGGGGTTATTGGGCCAAGGTCTGGGTTGTCAGGTCCGAAATTAGGAGGAATTTAGGGCTAGATTTTAAATACCCATTTTTAATCAAATAAATAATTTATAAAAGTAATAACTAAATAACACAAATATCATTTGTCCATGCAAATGATTAAAAAAATTTATTTAACATTATAAAAATATAAAAAGTTATTTATTGTAAAAATAATTTAATTATATGTACATATGGGCTATTATTGCAAAATATGCAATTTAGCCCTGAAAGATGCAAATGTAACTATACGAAGTGCACGGAAAATATTTAAAACCTCATATTGGTATAAGTGATAAGTTTAGATGATTTAATCATCATAAAAATAATTAGGAGGGTAATTATTAGATATTTATATAATAAAATGCAGAAATAAATTGATTTAAAATCTTTAAAATCATGGAAGATTATGAAAAATATTTGTGTATCCTTGTAAATCGAATGATGATGCATATGCACTATTTTGAAAGTATATATATATATATATATGAAAAAATATGAGGGGAAAATTAGGTATCAACAGCTGCCCCTCTTTACCCGGGAAGGATGAAAGAGTTGTCGGGTAAAGAAATGATGTCCGATTTTGACCGAATAGGGTAATTTGAAAAGATATTGGCCGGACCTTGGTCTTTGAGCTGCCTACATATCCCTAGTTTTACAGGAATCAGGCCATGTGTAGTTCCGTATCCAACGGTGGAATAAACCGATTGAGTTATTGTAAGAACGGACAAGATATTCTGGATAGGACAATATCGGGATTGGGAATGGATGTGTCTGAGAATGGTTATGGATATTTGAACGGGTATGGTGATTGGGTACGTTTGAAATAATTGAAGGATATGAACGTTGAATGGAAAATAGAGCAAAGATTGCTCCCGTTAAGAGAACGGTTACAACCTGGATCACCTGCAAACTCAAAACACGATGTATGCACAATATATATATATATATATATATATATATATATATATTGATTATTGAAAGAATTTAAACATGATGCAAATTCCCTCTGGACCATGGAGATCGTCTTTGGACGGTGAGGATTATGTCCTTAGACCATGACGTCCCGGGCCATGAGTTGTGAGATAGAGGATTCGCAGGCGATGAAATGATGTTCTTGGGATATGAAGATGGTGCCTTTGAACCATGATGCCTTTGAATAATGATGTACAATATTAAGAGATCCTCAGGCCATGGCATGGTGTCTTCCGACTATGAAGATGATGCCTTCGGACTATGACGCCCTCGAAAAATTTGGCTATGTATCAGCCCATGAGATGCAATGAAATGATGCTTGAGATAATACAAGACAGAGCTTAGTCTTGTGTAAAGTCGGGGGCATAGCTCAACCTCGAGATAAGAGAATAATGCAAGGTTTTTGGAATATAGCAACATTTGTGGTCATGCAAGGAGAGACAATGCTTAGTCTCGAGGGGGGAAGGCAGAGCTTAGCCTTATGCAGTTGAGAGGCAGGGCTTAGCCTCATGCAAGATTTGAGACAATGTTTAGTCTCATGCAATGGGAAGGCAGAGCTTAGCCTTATGCAATTAAGGAGGTAAGGCTTAGCCTCATGCAAAGATTTGAGACAATACTTAGTCCCATGCAATGGGAAGGCAGAGCTTAGCCTTATGCAATTAAGGAGGCAGGGCTTAGCCTTATGCAAGGTTGAGACAGTGCTTAGTCTCATGCAATGGAAGGCAATGCTTAGCCTTATGCAGTTGAGGAGGCAGGGCTTGGCCTCATGCATGATGGAGACAATGCTTAGTCTCATGCAATGGGAAGGCAGAGCTTAGCCTTATGCAATTAAGGAGGCAGGGCTTAGCCTTATGCAAGGTTGAGACAGTGCTTAGTCTCATGCAATGGAAGGCAATGCTTAGCCTTATGCAGTTGAGGAGGCAGGGCTTGGCCTCATGCATGATGGAGACAATGCTTAGTCTCATGTAAATGGAAGGCAATGCTTAGCCTTATGCAGTTGAGGAGGCAGGGCTTAGCCTCATGCAAGATGGAGACAGTGCTTGGTCTCATGCAAGGGGAAGGTAATGCTTAGCCTTATGCAATTGAGGAGGCAGGGTTTAGCCTCATGTAAGATTTGAGACAATGATTAGTCTCATACAAATGGAAGGCAATGCTTACCCTCATGCAGTTGAGGAGGCAGGGCTTAGCCTCATACAGGATGGAGACAATGCTTAGTCTCATGCAGCGAATAAATAATAAGTGATAGCGGAGTATTTCTTAGCTGTGGATGAGTTCGGTATCCTTGTTGTTGTGAGGACGGTGATTCTAAGGTGCGCACGTACTGGATAGTGATTCTAAGGTGCGCACGTACTGGTAACTATCTCTTGTTCCTGCATTCAAAGAAAAATCGTGAGTTTTGCGATGGAGGTTGGTTCGTGCCTTTGTCTGCTTGCTTTGCTCTGTTTCGCATTGAAATCCTGTCCGAGTTATCATGGGTAGCATCTGGCTAAGAATAAAGTTTTCAAAAAAAATATGCATGCATAGTTATTGAAAACATAGTAATGTGCAATTTAAAAATTGATTAGATGAACCAATAACTGCGACATTGTTAGAGACATTGCGACCTTCTTGCCATAGAATTTTGAGGGTACTCCTCAAAATTCTGCCCCAGTTACCTAGATGAATCTCTGGTTATTTCGCATATAGTGTCGTTGGCTGAACTTGCTTCAGAATTTTGAGGGTCCTCCTCAAATATTCTGCCCCAGTTTTCGATTATAGGGAAAATGGAAATTTTATTGTATTGTGACCGAACCCACAGGGCTACCTATGTATCCCCTCTTAAATGGGAATCAGGTCAAGTGTAGTTTAATTACATCATATGAAGAAATGCAAAAGGTTTAGACATAGTATCTTTTGACTGTGTCTGAATTAATAGGCTTTGGACAAATTTCTCCATCCATCTCTGTGAGTATGAGTTCTGTTCCTGTTAGTACCATGTGAACCATATAAGGCCCTTGCCAGTTGGGTGAGAATTTTCCTTTGGCTTCATCCTGATATGGAAAGATCTGTTTCTGCACCAGCTGCCCTGATGTGAATTGTCTGGGTTTGACCCTTTTGTTGAAAGCTCTGGACATTCTATTCTGATAAAGCTGACCATGACACACTGCATTCATTCTTTTCCCATCAATTAGAGTTAACTGCTCGTAGCGGCTTCTTATCCATTTCGCATCACTGAGCTCAGCTTCTTGTATAATTCTCAAGGAAGGAATTTCTACCTCGGCGGGGATGATGGCTTCAGTACCGTAAACTAATAAGTAAGGAGTTTCCCCGGTTGATGTGCGGATTGTGGTACGGTATCCCAATAAGGCAAATGGTAACTTCTCGTGCCAGTGCTTGTAATTCTCTACCATCTTCCTTAGTATCTTCTTAATGTTATTGTTTGCGGCTTCCACGGCTCCATTCATTTGGGGTCGGCATGCTGTGGAGTTTTTGTGCTTGATCTTGAAGGTTTCGCACATGGATTTCATTAGATCACTATTGAGATTGGCGGCATTGTCAGTGATGATGGATTCTAGAACCCCGAATCGACAAACAATGCGGTATCTGACAAAATCTGCGATGACTTTCTCGGTTACAGCTTTGTAAGATGCAGCTTCAACCCACTTTGTGAAATAGTCGATAGTCACTAGAATGAACCTGTGCCCGTTTGAAGCGGTGGGCTCGATTGGTCCAATGACATCTATTCCCCAGGCAGCAAAAGGCCAAGGTCCGTTGGTTGTATTAAGTTCATTTGGAGGTACCCATATCATATCTGCGTGTATCTAGCACTGATGACATTTCTGGACATACCGGATGCAGTCTGTTTCCATAGTCATCCAAAAGTATCCGGCTCTGAGTATCTTCTTGGCTAGGACGAAACCATTCATATGTGGTTCGCAGGTTCCAGAGTGTATCTCTTCGAACAATTTGGAAGCTTCCTTGGTGTCAACACACCGTAATAATCCTAACTCTGGAGTCCTTCTGTACATAATCCCTCCACTTTGGAAGAAATGGTTGGACAATCTTCGAAGCGTGCGTTTTTTAGTATGATTTGCATGCTCCGGGTACTCTCATTTTGCCAATTACTCCCTGATATCATGGAACCATGGATTCCCGTCTGCTTCTTCTTCAACATGAGCACAGTAAGTCGGCTGATTATGAATCCTTATCAGAATGGGGTCAATGCAATTCTTGTCCGGATGTTGTATCATGGAGGACAAAGTGGCCAATGTGTCTGCGAACTCATTATAGATTATCGGGACATGTCTAAACTCTATCTTCGTGAACCTCTTTGGCATATCTTGCACATGATATAGATATGGTAATATCTTGGTATTCTTTGTAGCCCATTATCCCTACACCTGATGTACCAGTAGATCTGAATCGCCAATTACCAGTAATTTCTGGATATTCATATCAACGGCCAAATTGAGCCCCAATATGCAAGCTCATATTCTGTCATATTATTGGTGCACAAAAATCTGAGTTTTGCTGATACCGGATAATGTTGACTTGTTTCTGATACCAAAACGGCTCCAATACCCACTCCTTTGAAGTTTGCGGCTCTATCGAAAAACATTCTCCACTTGTCGTAGGCTTCGGCGATATCTTCTCCTACGAATGATACTTCTTCATCAGGAAAATACATTTTTCGTGGTTCGTATTCTCCTCCTACAGGATTTTCCGCAAGATGATCCGCTAATGCTTGTCCCTTAACCGCCTTCTGAGTCACATAGATGATGTCGAATTCATTCAACAATATTTACCATTTTGCCAGCTTCCCTGTAGGCATTCTGGAAGATGTACTTCAGAGGATCCATCCTTGATATGAGATATGTGGTATAGGCACAGAAGTAGTGCCTCCGTTTTGGGCTATCCAGGTCAAAGCACAGCAGGTGCGTTCTAGCAAAGAATACCATGCTTCGCAGGGTGTGAACTTCTTACTCATATAGTATATGACATGTTCTTTCCTTCCCGTCTCATCGTGTTGTCCCAAGACACAACCGAAAGCCCCATCTAATAGGGAGAGATAGAGTAGCAGTGGTCTACCAGGTTCTGGCAGAACCAGGACTGGCGGTGTGGTCAAATATTCTTTGATTCTGTCAAAAGCTTTCTGGCAGTCTTCAGTCCAACAGGTTACGGCATCCTTCTTTAACATTTGGAAGATCGGCTCACAGATCACGGTTGATTGTTCTATGAAGCGGCTGATGTAATAAAGATGTCCCAAGTAGCTCATCACGTCTTTCTTGTTCTTTGGATGTGGAAAATCCTGGATAGCCTTGACCTTCGATGGGTCTAGCTCAATTCCTCAGCAGCTGACGATGAATCCTAACAAATTTCCTATGGGGACTCCGAAAGCACATTTTGCGGGATTCAATTTCAAATTGTACCTCTGAATCCGATCAAAAAATTTCCTTAAGTCTACTATGTGATATGTACTCTTCTTGGATTTGATGATGACGTCATCCACATATACCTCTATCTCCTTGTGTATCATATCATGGAAAATAGTTGCCATAGCCCTCATATAAGTGGCCCCAGCATTCTTCAGACCGAACGACATCATTTTATAGCAGTACACCCCCCATGGTGTGATAAAAGTTATCTTTTCGGCATCCTCTTCATCCATCCAAATCTGATGATATCCCACGAAGCAATCCACAAAGGATTGGAGTTCATTCTTGGCGCAATTGTCGATCAGCATGTGTATGTTGGGTAACGAGAAATCATCTTTGGGGCTTGCTCTGTTTAGGTCCCGATAATCAGTGCATACTCTGACTTTCCCATCCTTCTTCAGAACTGGCACGATATTAGCCAACCAAGTTGGATATTCAACCACTTTGAGAATCTTAGTTTTGATCTGTTTGGTGACTTCTTCTTTGATTTTCAAACTCATATCTGGCTTGAACTTTCTGAGCTTCTCCTTTACTGGCAGACACATTGGGTTGGTAGGTAGTTTATGAGCCACTATGGACGTGCTCAAACCGGTCATATCATCATAGGACCATGCAAATATATCCTTATATTCCTTCAGGAAACGAGTGTATTCTTCTTTCTCTGATGGTGACAGGTGAATGCTTATACGTGTTTCCTTGACTATTTCAGAGTCTCCTAAATTAACTGTTTCAGTCTCATCCAAATTGGACTTAAGCTTGTTTTCAAAGTTTTCCATTTCTCTGACAATTTCCTCGGGCATTATATCCTCTTCCAGATCCTCTGATTCATTATCCTTATGTTGTATTGTCTCATTACATGTCACAGTCGTAAGTTCACCGGGATAGGTAATAATAATGTTGTAAAGAAAAAAACGTAAAGAATAATAATAAATACTAAAAACAGCAATGCATTTAGATAAATCTTGAAAATGTCAAACAGGTGCGGCTCGATGACCCGAACAATTATTTCAAAACAAAACATGCTTAAAACAAAATGCTAAAAACATCGTAAATGCTCATAAAATTGCTTTTAAAATAAATGATGCTAATTGCCAGGCTACCCAGGAACTCGGTGGGCCCTTGATGGTGTAGCAGTCCAGTTCTTGAGAACAGCTCCCTTCTCCACGGTTTGAATAATGAAGCATTCCTCCTCCTCCTCCTTGACTATCGCACTTTAATCCATGTCTCCATCATCCAGAAACAGATTCCTTATATCGGCTTGAACTTCATCTTCTTCGGACTCCCACATCATGTCATCTTGGTGAAATGACTGGCTCAAATGTGGTATTGGTTGCTCTAGAGGGTAATAAGGACCACGCCATGGTGGCGACCAATTCTGATACTCATGCCAGGTTTATTCATAACCAAGCCCAAAAGTTGTGTAGTGACGCTTTAGCTGTATTGGTTTGGTGCTCCCCTGGAGATTCTTGCCGAGACCTTTGCTAGGCTCATACCCTATCCATGCCAATATGCCTTCTATCTTACTGCTCCACCATTTGTCCTTTTCAATTGCTTTGACGCGCTCGATGCGATGGTATGTTTCTACACCCAACTTTCTTCTATTCTCGATGACCGGAACAGTTTGATTGGTGTAAATGAGATTACTTTCGTCCCCATTGATGATTACTTCCTGATGGTTACACTCAAACTTCATGACCTGATGTAGAGTAGAAGTTACGGCCCCAGTGGCATGTATCCAAGGTCGTCCCAACAATAGGTTATAGGTAGCAGATATGTCCAACACTTGAAACACAACATCAAACCAGGTTGGGCCCATCTGTAGGCTGAGGTTGGTTTCCACAATTGTGGCCCTTTGAAACCCATCAAATGCTTTCACATTCATACTTCCTGCTCGTATCTCATGTAGGCCTTTACCCAATCTTTTCAGAGTAGTTAGTGGACATATGTTAAGACTCGAACCCCCATCTATCAGGACTCTGGAAATGAACTTATCCTCAAATTGCACTGTGATATGCGGTGCCCTGTTATGACTTAGTCCTTCTGGTGGTAGCTCGTCTTCATGAAACGTGATCTTGTGGATTTCCAACACTTGTCCTGCCATATTGGCCATCTCTCCACTGGTAATGTTGTTGGGTACACAAGCCTCATTCAACACTTTCATCAACGCGCTCCTGTGTGCCTCAGAATTCTTTCTCCAAAGATCATCCGGGCCGGTTTCAATGATGGGCTTCTTGGAAACGGCTTCTTTACTTGTTCCCCCAAATGCTCGGGCGTGTAAACCCTACCAGTTCTGGTCATACCTTATACTGCACCAGTTTCTTCCATTTTCACCTTTCCTTTCTTTCCTTCCTCTGCAACATAATCCCATGGTATGGCTTTAGACTTATAAGATGGTGTAGGTGCTACCGTCACAGTGAAGGGTGTGGTCACTTCTACTTCAAACGGAGCAGGTGTGGCTATAGGTGTTGTTACTTCCACCTTAAATGGGGTCAATATGGCTACTTCAACTTTGACTGGTGGCTGTATCTGTACCATGATAGGTGTGAGAGTGACTGGAGATGTTTCAGGATTATCCCCTTCCCGAATGAGTCCAATTGACCCCTCTGAGTCCCATTCTTCATCGGTCTCTATCATGTTTACCCCTCTGCCCCTGTGATCCGAGAGAGGATTGTTACGTACATTAGGTGCAGCCTCATTTTCCTGTATAACTTTGGTGTCAATTAATGTCTGAATCTTATCCTTCAAAGTAAGACACTCGTCAATAGTATGACCTTTTATGCCTAAGTGATAGGCACATGTCTTATTTGGATTGACCCATTGAGATGAGTTTTCCATGGCAACTGCGAGAATAGGGGTGACATATCCAGCAGCTTTCAGTCTCTCATATAACTGATCGATAGGTTTAGCAATAGGGGTGTATTGTTTGGGCGGCCTGCGATCGAAATTTGGTCTAGGTTTTTGATAGTTTTGGCGGGCTGGCAGGGAGTGATAGGATGTTGGCTGGGTGTTATAAATATGGTAGGCGGTGGCAGGTTGTGGATATCTGGGAGGTGAAGGCTGATATGTGGGTGGAGGTGTTTGGTCTGTAAGAGGAGATCTTGGACCTTGGGCTACCAACACGGCCCCTACTTCTTTCTTCTTGGATATACCCCCTGACTGCAAAGCTTTATTCATAGCATGTAATGCCTCAAAATTAGTTACCATTCCGCTCTTGATCCCTTCTTCAATCCTTTCCCCCAATTTGATGATGTCGGAGAATTTATGATTATCGATAACCATTAACCTTTCGTAGTGTTGTATATCCTGGGCCCTGATGAAGAATTTGTTCATTTTCTCTTCTTCCAATGCCGGCCTTACTTTCGCAGCTTCCGATCTCCATCGAGTAGCATACTCATGGAAAGTATATGTTGGCTTATTCTTGAGATTCTGGATATGGAAGACATCTTGCATATTCTCCGTATTAAACCTGAACCGATCCATGAAATCCGATGCCATGCTTACCCAGCTAACCCACTTCTTTGGATTTTGGCTCATGTACCACGATAGGGCGTCTCCAGTGAGGCTTCTCATGAACAGTTTTATGCGAATCCTTTCATATTTTCCAACTCCTACGAGCTTGTCACAGTATATCCTTAGATGCACCTTTGGGTCACCTGTTCTGTCAAACATCTCAAATTTGGGAGGTTTGTAACCCTCCGGCAGTTTTACGTCTCGCTGAATACACAGATCTTCATAGTTTGAACCCTCAATGCCTTTATCCCCTTCGATACCCTGCACTCGGCTTGTGTGCTTCTTAAGTTCCTCTGCCATATTCTTGATAAGCAGATCCTTTTCGGCGGATTCTGGTGTGTATGGGGTTTGTTGAGTGGGTGAGGTAGAGTTTCTACGTATATGGGGTTACTTTGGTGGATACCGGGGAATTGGATATAGTGATGATCATTGGTTGAATTCTGCAGATCGGGGGTAGGCTGCGGTGTATTTTGAGGAGTATGGTAGGTAGTAGTTTGTGGATACTGAGTCAGAAGATATTGGTGTTGAGGAAGAGTTGGCACTGGTGGAGGGTTAGGATTTTGAGGAGGTGTGGCGTATTGATGAGGTGCGGGAGGATTTTGTGGATGTTGGTTTGGTGTGTTTTGAGGAGGTGCTGGGTTTTGGGCATTTTGTTGGTTAATATCCGGGACGTTTAAGGTGAGGGGGAGGTTTGCCAAGTTGTGGACCTGCTCAAGTTCCCCTTGCAATTCCAGTATTTTCTGCTCCAACCGTAGAACCAAATCATTCTGTGCCGGAGTACTCCGACCATCTGAAGTTTCAGCATTTTCAGCATGCGCAACGTTATTTTTCCTTATACCACTCATGCCATCCATGTTATCCTTTACCTTACTTTTAGGATCACTTGGAGGAGGATGAGGTGGAGGGCCTTTGGATCTGGTATGATACGCTGATGATGCCAGTATGCAAGAACCAACCTTAGGGGATGGGAATAATCAAAACAAAGAAAAGCAAAAAGGTAAACAAGTCAGTAGGGAATTTTGGAAGGATATTTGCAGTATTTAAACATGTATTGCAGAATTATAAATTCACATCCTAATTTTGGGGACCTCATTGTGCCTGAGGTAGGCCTAGCGACACATATATTTGGAGAAACATGATGCCGATAATTGCCTCATTTCATTAATGTAATAAATAGATCAAACCTCTAAAATGATAATAATTAAAAGAGTTGTTAGTGGCATTCGCCTTATTACAATCAATTTCTAAAACGACTCTAGAAAAGAAAATAAACAACAATTCTATTCTATTTGGTGTCGGAGGGACCCTCTCCAAGCTTGGCCTTCTTGGCCCCATCGATCAAATTTCCCAGGTCGCGCATGTCCAGCAGCAGATACGCCCTTGCTAGGTGTCTTCCTTCATTGCCCTCTGCATTCTGACAATCCATAATCCTTTTCCTCATCTTCCCTTCAAGTTCCATCAGACCCTGCTCTAAGTACTCCAACCTCTCTGTTGATTTTGTAGAACTTCCCTCCATTCATTGATTGATTCCATGTCTATCTTGTGTTGTTCCAAATGTTTGGCTTCAGACTCAAGGATTCTCTTGCGCAACCTCTTGTATTTTACTTGTGCTTCAGCAACATCGTCTATGACCATGTTTCCTCGATCGATCCCTGGCTCGACTTCTCCTACTATGTCATCATCCAACCATGATTGGTATAAATACACATGACCGGCGCGTGGTACCGATCTGGTTCGATGGTATCCTTTTCCATAATAATATTCAAATGCCACATGTGTTGGGCCTCACACTTGAATGGAATGGCAGCACCCTGAAAGTCTGCTTTGTAGTGAACCATCTTAGAAACTCGCGGTATGACTTGTTTTCTCCCAGCCAATCTCATGACCCTAATAGGAACATAAGGATAGATACCCCTCAACCCGATCATCAATAAGTAAGGAACATCCCTGGACCTGATGATGAACTAGATAGTAGGGAACCACTCGAACATCCAATAGACCTTGTCATCAGTCAAATTGCAAAAGAAGTGTACCCAATCCACGGCGTGTTCCGGTTGTGCAAACCTGTCTGGGATGAAAGTCATTATTTTTGGATGGTGAAAAGCTATGTGGTCATTCCATGGTCACCGCAAAAATTCATGACGGTACTGTCCTCTTTGAAGATGCTCCAACAACCATATTTGCAGTAACAAATTACAACCCTCAAAATGCTGAATCCCTTCTCACAGCAATCCAAAGCTCGGTATATCTCTGCCACGTTCATTGGGACAATAGTGTAAGTTTGTCCCTCAATCCCTTCCATTAATGTCTTGGTAACCATATCCAAACGAGTGTGAATCCTGTCTCCTTGAATTGGAAATACTATCATACCCAGAAAACAGACGATGAACACAAAAACCTGATGATGAGTCCAGCCTAGGGAAGTGATGGAAAACTCATCATGATAAATATGGTAGGATGTGTTGTGCACATAACGCTCGTAGAGGAAGTCGAAATGTATGTAGGACTTCTTCAGGCAGACTAACTCGTCATTCTTTCTAAGACCCATCATTTTCAGAAATCCCCTAGAAGTACGATTTTCCAGTACCGGCAGACCAGGGCTATCCCAATGTAGCCCGGAAAAACCTCCTATTTCCTTAAGAAGGGGAGTCATCTCTATGTTACTAAAATGGAAAACAGTCCTCTTTTCCTCCCAAAACATAGTAGCGGTCTCGGTCAGTACATTGTTTGGCTGAATGTCCAGCAAAAAAGGTAAATTTCCCAGAATTCTTTTCACATGGTTTTTGTCTCTTGGAGAGAGATTTTTCCACCAGTCTAGCAATATAGGTGAGATACTTCGGACCATGACGAACCTGGGGACTTCGTGCCTCATTTCTGCAAAACAAATAAAGTTAACCCTCTCCCCCTCCGGACTTGACTACTTACACATTAATGATTAGCATATCGGCACGTTTTCTCCAAATAATGCACATATCATGATTGTGCCCTGTTGGGATTATGGAAATCCCGTTGGGTTTTGGACAAGGCTTGCCTTAGAGAGTTATTATGCGGACAGCATTCTAACTCGTACTAGGTTCAGACATGATGCATGCACAGTTAACATCAGAGTAGGGTTTTCTATAAGAGTCTAGACCGGTACCCTCAAGTGGACAACTTAAGAGGGAAAGGCACGGAACCGTCGACTGTACCGTTGATCGACTAGTTTTACCGCAAATAAGCCTTTCCAAATTTAAAAGGGTGATATAGGAAGAGCGCGGACACTCATCAAGTGTCGCTATGGTATTAATTTTGTACAAGTGGAATATGATGTAGAGCATGCAATTATGCAAAGATAAAACAACATGTTGTCAAGTATTTTGCAAGGTAAAGCGATAAATACAGTATTTAATAAATGTAAAGACAGAAAAGAAAGAAAAACAAGGAAAGAGTTAGTCCGCATAGTGGAAAAATTGTAAAGAGATAAAAAAGGGTAGGGATTGGGAAAGACATAAAGATTGAAGCCAGCGAACAAGGTTAAACTAAAAGTTGCATGTAAATTCATGTAAAAGGGAAAATAGGGAAGGGGTGTGCATGTAGCAAGTAAACAGTGAATTTGAGCATAAAATAATAAAGGCACGTTTATCGAGGGAGACTAATTCACCCAGACCAAGTTCATTATGGTAAGAGCCTAAGGATTTCCCCAGCAAAGTCGCCATGTTGTCGCGCCCCTCTTTCTCGCGAAATCGGGTTTCGACATTGACAACTCTTTTAAAAGCAAGGGTTACTGAAAGAGAGAGTCGCCACCTAACGGATTAAGGTGCGTTAAGGCACCTATTGCAAATGACTCGGGTTTACTAGTTTGCATCACCAAAGATCGGGTAAGGGCACAAATTACCTCGAGGAGAAGGTGTTAGGCACTCTTCGAGGTCCACAACGGTGGGTCCCGGACGAACTCAAATCATGTGAATTAGTCTAAGAGAAAAGAAACAATTGACAAATGAAATAAACGATTTATTTTAAAATAGAAATGGGGGGTCCTAAGTTTTTTAGCCTAAAGGATCACCCCGTGCAACATAAATAACACTTCGTAACTCCCTCAAGATGGGGTGTTACTCATATTATTTAGCGGGCACAGACTATCATCTCCTGCTACCTGATTACTATCTTTAAGTTGTTTACCTAAAGCGCTCTAGTCAATTCTAAGTCGTACTCTATACGGGCGCTACCCGTCCCATGCCTAGGGTCCATGAGGCATTTGGACCTCTATTTCAGGGTGGTTCTAGACCTTAACTTAGGTTGCTCAAAAGGAGAAAACTAAGCGACATACAAAAACAATTAGGACTTTCAAATAGAAACAAGTATGGGCTCAAGTTACCCTCCGCATTTAGACATCAAATGCACGCCAAACTAATTAGCATTGACAATTGCAGATTTTAATAAGTTAAGGTTGCAGAACCCAATAGACAGGATCTCTATGTGACACTGAATTTAATGAGCAGACATTTTATACGTAAAAGCCTTTTCTCTTAATACAATTTCTAAAACTGACAAAATTGCCTACTGATTGCAGGTATACGGGATTAAAACCTATAGGCATGATGATTAGGTGATTCACGCAGTAACTAACAATGGTAATCATAGGAATATGTTCAGAATTTCTTAATCGAATCTTATAGGCATGGTTTATAAAATGGTAATTAGCACAGTGTTGAAAACTCTTAAAGAAACGAGCAGGGCGATAATTAAAACGGATTCAGACTCTATAGGCATGGTTTCTAGAATTAAAACTGATTTTATATCCTATAGGCATGATTTCTATAATTAAAAACTGATTTTAGATCCTATAGGCATGGCATCTAATTTGTAGATTAAACCGTAGGTAAACGGAATCCTATGCACACATTGAGATATTAATCATTCAATATCCTATAAGCATGGTTTCTAACATGTAAAAGCAGAACACATTTGAACCAAATAAAGAACCTATAGGCAGGATTTCTAACGCACATTTGAGCAAAGTAATGAACCTATATGCCGGATTTCTACCCATTTTCAATACAAGTGTAAGATAAAACCCTTTTTCCAATTTCACTAATACCCCCAAAATGTTATTACAAGAATTATTACAGACCATAATGAATGGAATAAATTACAAAGTAGAACAACTAAGGGAGCCTACAGCAGGCCCAAATATATACCTAGCCAAGCCAAGCCTTCATTCTCATGCCTCATAACAGCCCAAAATTACATCTTCATGGACATAAGACAGCCAGGAATTAAGTGATTCACCCAGTGGGCATAAAACAGAGTTGAGCATATAGAACCAAAACCCTAGTGTGTCAGAGTTCCTAAGGGCTTCAAGAACCCAGGGCAGTGCTTACATTAGGGAGGTTAACAGAGATAATTCAGAGGAGAGACTAGGGACCAAGTCCTAGTGTGTCAGAGTTCATGAGGGTCTCAAATGAACCCTGAGCAGTGCTCACACTAGGGAGGTCAAAGGACAGAACCTACGTAGCCTTAGCTTTCAGCCGGCTAAGAATGGGATTCAAAGAGCTTAGGTGACAAGTGAAAGAAGGGACCAAAGTTGAGAAACAGGAATTGAGGGATTTAAACAGGCACGACCAAATTGAGAAAACAAAGCAAACAGTTGAATAAATCACAGAACTTTAAAAAGCAAGATGAATCTAAACTGAGAAATAGGTCCCACACTTAGTGCAGAAGTAGTCATATGCTGAAAAGAAGTTGAGAAAAGAACATGTTTGCAGGATTGACAAAGACTGTTGTACACAGGTGCAAAACAGGTTGAAACATGGTTGAATTATGCTAAGTACACAACCTTGTATTGTTACCAAGAAAACAGGACAGTATTGTGATGAGTCAAATAATCATAGAAAGAGGAGGACATCATGTTGGCACAGGGGTGAGATTACAATCACAAATTAAGACACATATGCAAAACTATTACTATAGAGTGGAAGGTAAAATCATATCAAGTAGCAGATATAGGCATTCAAGCTTTGTCATAGTGGTCTAATTAGCTAAAGATGATCCGGTTATAACAAAGGTTTAGCCTAACATTGCAAAGTAACAATTCAAACATGATGAGACAATTGTTCCAAATCACAAGCAAACACCAGAGGGGTATGGGGTCGAGTGATCATGTTGAGTGACACAATAGCAGAGAGGCAGATTATGACTAACAATGAAGGTCTTAACACAGGCTAACACAAATGTGAGGCATCCACTACAGGGATTCAGGACAAAGTAAGTAAATATGTTCATGAGCATTCAGGAGTCAATTCACTCACTGAATAAACCTTAAGAAGATTCAGATAAATCAGGCTAGGAGTAGATAACTTCAGAACTGGTAGCATTAAGAGCAGTTAAATGCTAAAGAGACTAAAAGGATACAAAGTTGACATAACGATGCCTAAACATAAATCAGAAGCATATTAAACCATGGATTCAGAAGTAAGAGCACATACAAATCAGAGACACATAAGGATGAAATTGCACAAGTCAAGTGACTTACCAGTAAACGAAAATGCATAAAATAACAGAAGTCCACAATATTCTGAATAGCAAGATCTCGGAACTAAATGGCCTTAACTTTCAGCCGGCCAAAATCAAAGTATAGAATGAAATATCAGCGTAAAGCTTTAGATCTAGTAAGGCTATAGTGAGTCAAAAGTGTCCTCTAAAGGGAATAGGGGAAGGGTTTATATAGTGTAGAAATCGAACACATAGACATGGAAAATAAATTATTCAGATGCAAACAAGATAGAAAGAAAATATTCCGAAATCCATTAGAAGCGATTTTAGAGCATAAATTAGAGATTCAGTAAATCAACAGGGAAACACACAAATAATACCAAAAATACCAAAATCGTTCAGAGTCATATTTAAGGCAAAGAATAAAGTAAAAAATAGGGAAAGATAAGGAAAAGAGTAGTCAAACACAAAAGGAAAAATATCAAGTAAGAATCGGTAAGAAACAAAGGGGAATTCAAACCCTAGTTGGCAGAAGTCGAAGATTAGCCGAAATCTCGGCTAATCGGACCCATATAGCCATGGTTGTGAAGCATATGGACGAGATACGTGTCCAGATTCAAGTAGTCAATAGGAAATGGTTGAAATATGAGGTGTAGTACTTGCCATGTTTAGGCAAGTACAAAGAGGTAACATAGAATCGTAAGAGATGGTGGTATAATACACAAAAGGTAAGAAAATCATGGAAAAATCCATGATTGAGGCAGATTCTGAGAGGTTTTTGAGAGGCGGCGGGTTACGGTTTTCAGAGAGGAGAGAATAAAGAGGCGGCGGGTTTGGAGGGAATGGGGTTAGGGTTTAGCGTTGAGTGATATAAGGAAATGGGGGAGTCGTTTGTGAGCCGTTGATCATTTTTTATCAACGGCTGGGATTTGAGAAGGGGTTGGGTCGGGTTTGGACTGGGTTGGGTCGTTTAAGATTGGGATGGGGTTATTGGGCCAAGGTCTGGGTAGTCAGGTCCGAAATTAGGAGGAATTTAGGGCTAGATTTTAAATACCCAATTTTAATCAAATAAATAATTTATAAAAATAATAAATAAATAACAAAAATATCATTTGTACATGCAAATGATTAAAATAATTATTTAATATTATAAAATTATAAAAATTTATTTTTTGTATAAATAATGTAATTATATGTACATATGGGCTATTATTGCAAAGTATGCAATTTAGCCCTGAAAAATGCAAATGTAATTATACGAAGTGCACGGAAATTATTTAAAACCTCATATTGGTATAAATGATAAGTTTAGATGATTAAATCATCATAAAAATAATTAAGAGGGTAATTATTGGATATTTATATAATAAAATACAGAAATAAATTGATTTAAAGTCTTTAAAAATCATGGAAGATTATGAAAAATACTTGTGTATGCTTGTAAATCAAATGATGATGCATATGCACTATTTTGAAAGTGTATATATATATATATATGAGGGGAAAATGGGTATCAACACTGGATATTCTGGGCTGTGATCGAGCCCAGATATCGAACCCAGGGTCGACGTCGAAGCCAGAGACGAGGCTCAGGATCGATGCCATGATCGAAGGCCCAGCCTCGAGGCCATGATCGAAGGATCAGGCTCGAGGCCATGATCGAAGGACCAGGCTCGATGCCATAATCCAGGCCTAGGCTCGAGGGCCATGATCGAAGCCACGATCGAGGCCCAGTTCCGAAGGCTGCCTCGGTAGATTTATAAAAAAGGACATTCATCCTATTCGCCATTTTTAACAAAGTGGAGCTTGAGCATAGGCGATTTTTGATAGATTTTCAAGGAAAGACATTGGGATAAGTGATTCTAACTCGAATTTGGTCAATATACATGAATATATCATTATTTTCACCATTTAATTAGTGTTTTGAGATTGAAATTTGGGAAATTTTAGAAATCTCATAGAAACGAATTTTTGAGATTTCGGTGTCGATTCAGAGTCGGATTTGAGTGAAACTGGTATGGTTGGACTCATAATTGAATGGGTTATCGGATTTTGTGAGTCTCGCCGGATTCAAAGACGTGGGCCTCGCGAGCCATGTTTGAGCTAATTTCAGATTTTATTGAAAAATATAGTATTTTCTTATGAAATTGATTCCTATAAGTTTTGTTGACTGTATCGAATTAATTATGACTAGATTCGAGTCGATCGGAGCCGGAAAATCGAGGAAAAAACATACTACTTGGTTAAATTGGAGCAAGTCGAGGTAAGTGACTTGTCTAACCTTGTGTGGGAAAAATCTCCCCTAGGATTGGTATTGAAGTGATAAATTATAATGTATTGAAAGTCGTGTACACGAGGTAACGAGGGTGTATACGGGCTAAATATAAAAGATTATGTTTTTAAATTGTGTTGATCACTGTTGCGCATTAATTAAACTATTTTATTCTGATATATTCTTCATCATTGATTTAATGTTTATATTTTAAAATTGCTTGACTTTTTTCTCGTAATTGTTTTACCTATTTAGTTGAAACTTGGTTTCTTTTATTCTGTGCATTATTTGAAATTGATTTTCTTTAAATTATATTTTATTAATATGAAGTATTTGACATTTTTAAATTTGGTATTGAAGCAATGTATTAAAGATTTTGAAATATTATTTTGTTGAACTATTTATTCCTGGATATTTTTGTAAGCTTTTCGTACTCATTGTGATGGAGCCGTGAGCTCTTTATTGTGGAAAAATATTATTGGTGATTTGTGTTGGCATGAGCCGTGAGCTCTTTATTGTGAAAAAATATTGTTGTTGAAGTATTTTGGCAAGTTAAATTATTTGAGCACTTGAGGTGCAAAGTGTGATATATTGTGATGTTGATACGCATGCGGTGGTATAAGGTCTGGGTATTGAAACGCGTGCGGTAAGATAAGGGTGGCTTGATACGCGTGGCTAGTAAGGGAAACTACTAGAAGTCATGCGGTGTGATAAGGATGGCTAAAATGCGGGATGCTATTTCGCAAAAAATATTTTCTTTAAAATAAATTGTGAAGGCTCCCGAGGTAAGATAAGGAAATGAGATATTGTGAATTTATTTATGATTTGGGACTACGAAGCGGCATCTCGGGAGTGCCCTTGTTGATGTTGATTTATGGTCGTAGTTGCCTTTGATTTGTTTGTGATTTTTCTTAAAGTTGAAAAGAAATTTCGTTTTGTTCCACGAGGTATTATTTACCATTATTTGTGTAATTAAATGGTGACCTACTACTTGATTCATTTTCATTGTCATTTTATTTTATTATATTGTGAAATATTTTACCATGCCATCTATTATTATTTTTCAATAGGGTCTGACCTGACATCGTCACTATTCTACCGAGGTTAGGCTTGGCACTTACTGGGTACCGTTGTGGTATACTCATACTACGCTTCTACACATCTTTTTGTGCAGATCTAGGTACACCTTATCAGACCAGGCATCAGTAAACTAGCTGTACGAGGAAACTTCGAGGTATATCTGCCAGCGACCGCAGACTCCGGAGTCCCCTTCTATCTTACTATATTGTCTTCCTTATTTGCTTTAGACTCTGATGTATAGAGACATAGAGAATAAATTCGTAGAAGCTTGTGACTTATTTCTACCGGATTTTGGGAGTTGAAATTGTTTGAATTGTAGTTTATTTATTTCATATATTTATTATTATTCCGCATTTGTAGGCTTTCCTAATCTTAGAGACTAGGTGTCGTCACGACATCCTACTGAGAAAATTTGGGATCGTGACAAAGATGATAACAAAAGATTTACTCGAGTTATTGGGATCTTTTTTCCTTAAAGGAGCTAAAATATTGTTTAGTACTGTAACTAAAGCAAGATCCATGCTAGGATTGATAAACTCCAAACCGAGGTCCTTTCAAGGATCTGTTTAGTCTAAATTGACACGATTAACGCAAACTTGATCATTCTCTCCAATTCGAAGTAAAATACTTTGGGACTTAGAGAGAGAAAAAAACGACTGTGTTGGTTATCGCAAAAAAGAAAAAGATATTAGGCGAATTTGATGCTCCCCGAAATCATGAGAAAGTCACTCAAACCCACAAGTATTTTCTTTATAGATTGCCTCTTCCTCCAACGTAAAATTATTCTCTTTGATAGACTTCTTCACACATGCCTTTTGATTTCTTCTCTTTAATCGTGTCTGCAATTTCCTGAAAAGCTGCATACAATATATTCTTTGTGTTAGCACGATCATGCGCCATGATCGAATCGAGCAATTTTCAAGAAGCTAGAAATCAATATTGGCTTTGGAACACATTAAATAACATGTTATAAGTCAAAAATAAAGAACAACTCTCTGTTATAATTTGTTATATGAAGTCAGGACCAATAATTAATGCAAGATTTGTGGCTGCAAACTTTCATGAACTCTTGGTAAGCAAGCCATAGAATCAAGAATATTACGATTCTCACAAAATAATACTCAATATAGATTCTTTGAAAACTTATCAGTTCAACTTGTAAAATGTTTGAAATCTTACCGGCAAAAAGGAAAAAGATTTGAGGTTGTTAGTTGGGAGAGAGAAAGAGACGTGTGACAGTTTTTTGAAGGAAAGAAAAAGATGAATGTTGAAGCTTTGCGGAAATAAAATCTTTTTAATTTAAAGTCCTAAATATAAGGAAATAATTCAAATAAAGAAAGATTTGATAATTAAAATTTTAAATTGTTAGTGTTTTTAAAGTCCTAAATATTAAAAATAATAGTTAAATGTCTGTTTTATCTAGTGTTAACTGTTAACTATATTTTAGAATGGTAAAAAAAACGAACGACATTTTGCTAAGGACTTTCGTGCTTTTAATACAATATAAATATATAGATATAGATATTATATTATAGATTAGTTTGAATTTTTTCCTTTTTACGTCATAGCATGTCTCAAACACTCAATTTCCATATCGAAGAGGTTGATTTTTATCTGTCAAAGAGAAAGCAAGAAAAAGAGAGGCACAAAATTGGGGATCCACGTGTTGTTATCCAACTTGTTTGAAGTCAAAACCAAAAGTGTAACACGTGTTAAGTTAAGTGGTCAAAAACCTCTAGTACATTCTTACATCCAACTGCCATGACCAAATATCACAAATTTCCATTTTCTCAAAACCATCAGATCATCTTTAAGTGGGTTATAGGGTAGTAGTTAGTTGAGTCGTACCTTGCTTCGTACTATTGTGGGACTAGCCATTTAGAGGTTTTGTCTAAGATAGCTAGTGTCAATATTGTGACTTACTATTTCACTTTTTAGTGTATGTCCTATTTACTAGCTATCGCTTTTGCTTTGCATCTTTCCTCTGGATTTCACGGTGTTCTTATTTTTTTTATGATTGTTGTGGCGGTACTAATATTGTCTCACTTCCCTTTGTCTCCCATCTCCCTTTGCTTTGCATCTTTCTTCTGAATTTCATGGTATTGCTATTTATCCTATGAGTGTTGTTGTGATACTAATATTGTCT